>BHFT01042023.1:7504-31498 GCA_004320025.1 Laticauda laticaudata | reverse complement strand
GGCATACAATGAATCAATGCGAACTAACCTAATATTATTCAGTCTCTAGTTAAAAGGAACGAAAGCCAGGACTGGCCAGTATCACGATATTTCTGATCACTTTTAAAACGATCTTTGTGGGGTGGCTGCGTAGTAATTGGGAATTGTGGGCAGGAATTCACAAGCTATGAGATAGGTCCTAGGAAAGGAGATTACAAAGGTGCCTAGGCAGAAAGGAGAGGTTTAGATTTCGAAGGCTATTGAATCATCCATGCATCCATCTATCAATCTGGACGAGTAGGAGAGATACTCGCGTAAAATTGAGCTCATGATTGCTCAGCCCCGCAAGATAACTGTTTCACTGGCTTCGCAGCTCGATATGTTGTTTATATAAACTCAAACACTTTGACGACGCTCAATTTTTAGGTCGCGGGGGGACATATTAATTTACTAGCTCAACACTCGGCTTTGCAAGTTTGTTGAGAATGTTCTCATTTTAGCGGTGCGGTGTTTTAAGTTTCTTGGTGACGATTAGAGCAGGGTCCACAGGGGTATCCGATATTATTCTAACAAGTGCAAAGACTCTGTGTGACATTTAAAATGTGAGTCTGTCGGGATTTTAAGTTATCCATAAAAAATGTTTTCTTACCTTTTTTAAACTATTGGACCAGATATTCACCTATCAGCACGCTGCCACAATCGTAGCAACACTATGTTTTCCACAACCCATTAGCCCAAAGAACTTAGAGAGAGACGAGAGAGACTGCGTAGCAGTATCCCCAGTCTACCGACAGAAGCCGAGTTGAGTTATATCTGTATAGTTGTTGTGCAAGAGATAATGTGAATAAAGATAGGAACTGCACCAGACAATTAATAAAGCTAATTTGGAAGATTGGTGTAGACCAAATAAGAGTAGAAAACTCAAATACCTACACGCAATTTTTGTTTTATGATGTGCTTATTATATCTGAGAGACTCCACAAGAGTCATCATCAGTCACGAAGATCGAGAAAACCAGCACTGCTGATGTGGGTATGTCCGCGCAGAGGGACGCTTTCAGACACGGATTCTTTATCGCGTAGGTTTTAATGCTATTTCTTCCACTTTGTAACGGGATGTATTCAATTACGACCCGACTAAGGCGTTTACGGGAGTTATTCAGAACACTCCGAGTCCCCCGAGAAGGACCCAAGGACACTGAATGCATTTGTTAATTGAGCAGTGGAGTAAATCCTTCGACATTTAGAATAAAGTTTTTGCATAATGATCTATCGGCCGAACAAGGATTGAGCACTTTAGTAAAGATCAAACTTTCTTGAGGACAATAACTGAGATATTTGAATAGGGTAGAGTTATGAGTGGTGCAAGAAACCCCAAATGGTCAAGTTATTTCAAGTCAAGATGCATGATCGCATGGGGAAGTGGGCACAATGACAACTTGGGCCAACATGGCTAAATTTTGAATTTGAATTAGGCATTGAATTTGTTCAGGTGGTCCTTTATTCTAAATGTCTGAGCTATGAATAGTTTCGCCACTCTTCCCACCCAATGAGAGTAACTGCCCTCAAGCCCGTGAGATGTCAAGAACCAGGAGAGATTTACTGCAAGACAACATGGTGCCTTGTTAGACCAGAAGTGGCTTGTATCTTTGTTGAATTCTCATTGTTTGGTTGGTTTTAGCAATTGCTCCTGATTGGAATCTTTGTCTATGACAACATCACTAAGCCCCTTTGCTGGCTGTGCACCCACTTCGCCAGCACATTTATGGTAGAATTCAAAGACCGATGGTAACATGTCTGCCACCGTTAAAAAAACATCTGGTGCCTCGCTATCTTGAAAGACTGGGTGTTATGGAAATCGCTAACGCAGGGACCACCTGTCCTGTTATGTTACTTTCTGTTCTCTAATGTGAGCATAACGTGATCCTGTCTACACACATACCTCTAATCTCCGATTCGAGCATACCACATACCATAACCCACTGATCGATATCTCCATTCATCTTGCGCCAACGAAGTCCCTTTGATTTGCTGCACAAAGGACTTTGTGAGCGGAAATTGAACTTTCCGCCCGTCACCAAATGAACCACCTTTATCATAATGCCGATCTAACAATACTATCGGAGATTTGGCCGACAAACAAAATTCTTCTAGCGGTACATGACCGTCTGTATTTCATCCCCTAGCTGCAGTCGCTTGGTGCACAGATCCCGATAGAACGATTTAGGATCACACTCGAGTAGTCTTATTACTCAGTCTCTGCAATCCATCTGCCCATCCCCTCCAACTCAACATTCACAGTGCAGTGCAGAGAATAGGAAAGAGGGGAGGAATACCAAATTAGACGATTAATCTCATTCTCCACCACGAGAAAGCATCAATGAATACTTTAAACCAGACTATTGAGATTAACAAGGGGATAATTAGAAGAAGGATGTAAAATCGGAAGGCCGCAGACTGCCATCCTACGTAATTTAATGAATAAGGGTGTTTATTGTCACTGCATTAAAAAGGGGTACAACCTTATACTTTTATAATGTATACTGAGAAACACTCAAATAGTATTCAACTTTTTGGGCATTTATATTATAATTAGTGAGTCCACTGATCATTATTGCAGTCATGTCTAGAGGCCACTTGTAGATGGCAGGACAGCTCTGGGTAGAATGGACTAGCACCACCTGCACTATTTCTCCATTCATAAAGAGTCCGTCCGGGACGTCACAGATTAACTCAATGCTAGTAGGATCTCAGTATCGCCCCGATGTATTCCCTAACGGACGAATGGGCCTTGTGGTAGATACATTTATAACAACGCTGCCATGGATGCCTTTCTAGCCATTCGGACGTCTTGGTTCTTGGTCTTTTTGGGAAAACATCAGTGTATAAGTTCCAATCTCTCGCTCTCCACCTCTGCTGGATCACTCCATCTGTCTTTTGGAACTCTTCGCTTTATTTTCAACGGCATACTCCAATACAAGGAAACAACACAAACACTTGACGCTCCATCGTAAATAGATAGCCGCGGCAATCATGTCATCACAGAACCAAAAACCTGTTCAGTGGACCTGGGTCATTCCACCCATTTTTATAAGTCCAAAAGAAGAGAATATCCATAACTCCGGCGGACATTGAAAACAGTGGAGTTGCTTTAGGATGCTACCTCATTGCGCTTGGGTTAGTTGTTAGGGGTCCCTTGCATGTCCTAATTGCCTGAAGTAGGGGTAAAACAGTCATCAGTGGAACAGGGGCAGTGTAGGTTTTGGTTTAACTCTGTTTTATATAATACGTACGCTTGCCCTGCCAGTTTTACCCTCTTTTGATTAGGGTATCGGTTTTTCTGGCAGGAATTCTTGTTCCTGTGCTTGGTGTTAAGGCTAGTCCACTGGCAGAATCGGATCGGCAAACGTATGCATAGAAAGGACACAGTCAGAACGAGTACAAAAATTTCGGGGTCGGCTCCACTGTTTTGTCATCTGCGCTTTAAAAGTGGCGGAATTGAAATTGGCAGTAAACAGAACGGAGCAGCCTTAAAGAGCGGAAAAGAACAGACGTGGAATAGTATTGTAGCCGGGGTCGTTAAATGATGTTACATAGAACCTAGCGATGTTAACAGCAGAACTGGATAGCAGGATGAACATTTGACCTGGTCCGACCAGGGGTTTCCACGGGGGAACATCCTTCGAAGCAGAAGCAATGCATAGCAGATGAAGCGGATTGCATCACGTACAGCCTATTAGGAGGAAAGAAAGGGGTGACTGGCCGCGCCCGGTTTTATGTATATCAGATACAAACACATTTTTCCTTCGGTCTATTACTCCGGCGTGCTACTAACGAAATGTTTAGGAACGTTCCATCTGTACCTTCCATTACTTTCCTACCGCCTCTTTTCCATTTTCAGGCTGCAGCGGATGTGAGTCTGCTGAGGCGTGCCCATGAGGATGGCAGAGAGGAATACAAGTGGACATTTAACGGATTATAAATGGTACATAGAACATTTTGTTGCCTCGTATATGTTGCGGATTATTTACATCGTACACGGCAGAAAGTTCATCCGTTCACAAAGTTTTGTGCAGCTCAAAACTTCTTGAGCGGATGAAATTGCAGTGGACAGATGCTCAACAGATAGAGTGTATGAAACACGTATGCAATAAGTACACAACGGATGCATAGCATTTTCCAACGGATGGCAAACTTTTTTTAACGTTTGACATCCTCTTTGCATCCGTAAGTGCAGTGGGACAGGGCCTTTAATCTCTGCTTATCTGGGTGTTGGCCTCTGGCAGACATGTCTGGAGTGCTTGTTGTTCTCTGCACTTAGTTGTATGCTTGCAACAGTGGTGAATTTCCAAATTTTTCCCTACCGGTGTGTGTGCATGTGCCTAATGCACGCTTTGTGTGCATGCACAGGACTCAAATACTGATCTCTGTCAAGGCTGGATAGCTGCCTGAAATATTTTTAAGCTCAGCTGAGATGTGTCAATAGCGCGAATCAGCTAAGCTTCATTTGTGGGTGCACAGCACAAATACAGAGCTCTGTCAAACCTGGTGAATTGCCTGGAGTGTTTTTAAGCTCAGCTGAGGCACGGCAATCCACTCTGCTGCATGAATCAACTGTGCTAAAAAACCAAAGAAATATACGAGAGGTAACGGTGGGGGTGGGGGCAGGGCCAGCGAGAGATGGTATTTGCCAGTCAAAATTTTTGCTATCAGTACGCCAGAACTGGTCCGAACTGGCTGAATACCACCTCTGCTTGCAAACCTTTCATTGCCTGACTAGGTAATGTCATCAGTACAAGGGAGTGTGGAGTTTGCTCTGTGTTTTATATAGAGTAGCTTGCCCTGGCATCTGGTATTGTGCTTGGTTATTTCTTGATTAGGTGTTTTCTACTTCACTGTTTGTCTGGTATTAATCCCTGCTTATCTGGGTGTTGGCTACTGAAAGGGATATGTTCTGGCCTTTTTGTTTCCTTCTTAGCTTTGTTATTGCTCCTTTTGAGCGGTGTGTAAATATGCTTCATCTCTACGTACCTGTTGATGGCTTCATGGATGATAGGCAGAAGATTAGTGGTGCAGAAGTACAAATACCAACTACATCTCTTTAATATCACAACAAATGCCAGATTTGTAGTTTCAACTGGGAAACTGGGAGCATCCTAGAGATGAAGCCAAATCTCAGAATACCAGGGGAAGCTTGGCATTCAAATGCCAGCCAAAAATAGACACTGCTCTTCCTTACTCGAGATTCACAGCATCTTTATAGCATCACTCAGCTGTCTTTAAGGTGACCAAAAGCCTGTTGTTACTACCATGATACTACCAGTTCGTGGTTGACTGTCTCAAGAAGACCACATAAATTACTGGGAGGAAATGACTCAAGCAATGGGGAAATGTTTCTTGGGGCACCCTAGGCCAGGAGTAGAGAACTGATGCCCCTCTAGATGTTTCTTGTTCTCAGTTCCATCATGTTTTTTCCACCCTGGTTGCCCCTGCTTGAATTGATGGTCCAGGAACATCTGGAAGAGGTCCAAAGTCTTGTATCCCTGCCACAGTCAGAAAGTGTACTGTAGGTCTCTCTCTCCCCCCCCCCAAAAAAAAAGAGATAGTAGTGCTACATCCGTGTAGAATACTGCGTCCAGTTCTGGTCACCATAAATCAGAACAGACGTTGAGACCAGTGGTGGGATTCAAATATTTTTACCACCGGTTCAGTGAGCATGGTTTTGTGGGTGTGCTTTGCATGCATGCACACACTTTGCATGGGTGCGCGCACCAAATGCGCACTTTGCACAGGCACAGAGGCATTTGTGCAGGCGCAGAAGCGTTCAAACTCACCTCTTGCAAGCCTGCACGATCCCGGTCGCTTCAGCAGCTGCCGCACAGCACTATTCTGTGCCATGCAAAGCAGCTGTGCTTCAAATTCAGCGGATAAAGGTGATATGGAAGCCCGGGTGAGTGGGTAGGCCCAACAGCAGAGTGGTGGAGAGAACTGGGTCAGTCTCCTCTGCTCATCATTGCTAGCGGCTCGACAGAACCGGGCCGAACCGGTAGAATACCACCACTGGCTGAGACCCTAGAAAAGAGGTGCAGAGAAGAGCAACAAAGAAGAGCAAGGTCCTGGAAGTCGACCCATATGATGGTTGAGGGAACTTGGTGTGTCTCGTATAATGAAGAGAAGGATTAGGAGTGACATGATAGCAGTCTTCCAATATCTGAGGGCGGCTGCCACAAAGAACAATGGGTCAATCCGTTCTCCAAAGCAACAGATGGAAACTCATCAAGGAGAGAAGCAACCTGGAACTCAGGAGAAACTTCCTGACAGTGAGGAACAATCAATCAGTGGAACGACTTGTCTCCAGAAGTTGTAAATACTCCAACACTGTAAGTTTTCAAGAAGAGACTGGACAGCCATTTCCCTGGAGTGGGATAGGGTCTCTTGCTTGAGCAGGAGGTTGGACGAGAAGACCTCCAAGGACCTTTCCAACCCTCTTATTCTATGTTCTAATCTTGTATCTAACAGTCCAAGCACAAGATGAGCATTGAGGCATCTGAACCCTAGACTGACACCTGGCTTCAGTTGCTTTGTTCCTCAAGACCCATTAGACCATTAATAAGAAGTCCACACGTTGAAATGAAGCATGGCCACAATATTCTACTCTTCTTTCTTCAGTGTGGGGTGGAGTCACCGAGATGATACACAACCTTAATATGTGGTTACAGTCCCTTATCCCCCTGTTTCTTCACCCTTGCCCTGTAGGTTTGGAAAAGGAACATTAATATGTCCCCTTAAATGATGCTTTCTCCTTTCACTTGGTTACTGAGATGGGAAAAGAGGATATACCTTCTCTCCTCTAAACTTAGAAACTCATTTAAGACCCAATAGGGTCTAGTCTAGTGGTTAAAGCGCCAGGCTAGAAAGTAGGAGACTTTGAGTTCTAGTCCTCTCTTAGGCATAGAAGCTGGCTGGGTGATTTTGAACTAATCACCAGGAGACAGTGAGTTCTCGTCCCGCCTTAAGTATAGTCAACTGGATGACTTTGGGCCAATCACCAGGAGGTGGTGAATTCTAGTCCTGCATTAAGTATGGAAGTCAGCTGGGTGACTTTGGGCCAATCACCAGGAGATGGTGAGTTCTAGTCACACCTTAAACATGAAAGCTGGCAGGGTGACTTTGGGCCAATCACCAGGAGACGGTGAGTTCTAGTCCTGCCTTAAGTATGGAAGTTGTCTGGGTGGTTTTGAGTGAGTCCCTCTATCTCTGTGGTCGTAAGTCGAACACTACCTGTACAAAAATTAGAGGTGATAAATTGGTCATATGATATCTATTCTAAAGTCACTTTCGCAGGGCTGACCATTAAACGAAAGTGAACTGTTCAGGGAAGGAACTGAACACGGGTGCAAAACTCCGCAAACGGCCGAGGTGGCTTTGTAAGACACCTGTCGTCCATTTTAGCTCCTGCTTTTTTCCTCCTTCTCTGCGAATTACCAAATTCCAGGAGCCGCACGTGCAGCTATTTCTCAGCATGCGTGCAAAATGTCAGATTGCAGGAATTAAAAATGTAAATGACGGCATCTAATTAACCAGTTGACAGCGGAGCGCAGCTGCCGGTGATAGTGAGTGATTACCTTCTGCAAATCCTGTCCTCCATGGCCCAAACGTACTTAAAAGCCAGGGAGAAGTGGGGGGGGGGAACACCCCCAAAATGGCAGTCTCCTGAAGAAGCCCAGGTCTCTGCGCATAAATCTTCACACTGCATGAAGGTGGTATCAAAGGCCTCTTGGCGACAATGAGGTGTTGCAACTCAGACCAGACACCGATTGAATTCTCAAGCCTGCTTATCAAAATTTATCTGATTTCTGTCTTAGGACCAAAAGTGGGACTAGAATTTTCATGGTGAAGCAAGGCAGGTGTTAAGGGAGCAGGGCCCCGATTTTATGACCCTTTTTGCCACGGTTGTTAAGGGTCTCTCCACAATTGTTATGTGAATCATGTGGTTGTTAAGG
Source organism: Laticauda laticaudata (assembly GCA_004320025.1). Classification (NCBI taxonomy): domain Eukaryota; kingdom Metazoa; phylum Chordata; class Lepidosauria; order Squamata; family Elapidae; genus Laticauda; species Laticauda laticaudata. The sequence goes on along the minus strand of BHFT01042023.1, from coordinate 23,517 downwards.
GAATCCAGATTTCCCCCTTGACTTCACCTGGGAAGGCCGCAGATGGAGATCACATCACCCCATGAGACTACAACCATCGTAGATACACGCTAGTTGTCAATTTGTCTGAATGTTGATCACACGATGTGGGGTTTTCTGTGTGTGGTACGGTGGCCTAGAGGTGGAGCTCTGGCCTCACAATCAGGAGACTGTAAGTCCAATCCTAGATAGAGGCAGATATTTCTCTCTCTGGGCATGATGAGAATAGATCTGCCGAACAAAACTCTGCATCAGCGACAGGAAAGGCATCCGGCCAGTAAACACTCAACTCCATTCAGTTGCCCAGACTCCACCCCGATGCAAGGGACTATAAGGTCATTAAAAGGAGATGATGAGGTGGGGATTCTGTCACAGTTGTAAGGGCAAGAAACTGGTTGTGAGTCACTTTTTACAGCGCCATTGTAACTTTGAATGCCAACTAAACAAACTGTTGTAAGTCAAGGACTATCAGTGGTAGCTTCTTGCCTTGAGAAGTACCGGTAGCTTTCGACATACGACCACAACGGAGCCCGAAACTTCCATGTTCATACTTACACTTGTTTTCTCATACATGTTTGACAGACTAAATTAAATAAAGAAAACTAAGATGATTAAAGACAAAAGCATATGAAGAACGGTTGTGGGATTTAGGTTCGGCTAGTCTGGAGAAAAGAAGGACTACCAGGGACCTAGAGCAGTCTTCCAATATTTGAGGGGCTGCCACAAAGAAGAGGGGAGTCAACTTGTTTTCCAAAGCACCCGAAGGCAGGATAAAAACAATGGATGGAGAACAATTAAACAAGTGGAACTGCTTGCCTTGTTGTGAATTTTCCAACACTGGAAGTTTTCAAGAAAAGATTGGATAACCCTTTGTCTGAATAGATATAGGATCACCTGCTTGAGCATAGGGTTGGACTAGAAGTCCTCCAAGGTCCCTTCCAACTCTGTTATTCTGTTATTTTTACATCTAGCCTGTTTTTCTTAATGGGATTCTCACTCTTTTTGCTTTATTCCCCTCCAGGTATTACTCAGATATCGGCAAGATGCCAGCGATTAGCGACCAGGATATGAATGCTTATCTAGCTGAGCAGTCACGCATGCACATGAATGAATTCAACACTATGAGCGCACTCTCCGAGATCTACTCGTATGTGGGCAAGTACAGCGAAGAGGTGAGCCTGGGGTGGTGAGGGTTCCGTGTGCCAATGGGTGAACTAACCTTTAGTTGTGTCCTTCAGCCCGTTTTATGAATTTCTTAAGACTCGGGGGGAGTAAAAACCAATTGGGTTTTGCAATTGGCGCATCCTTTGATGACGGGCATACATGCCTGCAAATCAGGCATAGTATTTCTCTACCTCACCAATTTAAATGGTGTTTCTCTACCTCACCAATTTAAATGGGGGGGGGGACTTAACATGGCTGCCTGGGGGAATTCTGGGAGTTGAAGTATCCCCAACTTAAAGTCGCCACGGACGAGAAACACCGATCTATACGATAAGAATTGGAAGGGACCTTGAAGAGCATCAAGTCTTTCTATATGTTGGTTGGTTGGTTGGTTGGTTGGTTGGTTGGTTGGATGGATGGATGGATGGATGGATGGATGGGTAATGGATGGATCATGGATGGATGGATGGATCATGAATGGATGGGTGGGTGGATCATGGATGGATGGATCATGGATGGATGGGTGGGATAGATGGATCATGGATGGATGGAAGATGGATGGATGGATGGGTGGATCATGGATGGATGGAAGATGGATGGATGGGTGGATCATGGAGGGAGGGAGGGAGGAAGGAAGGAAGGAAGGAAGGAAGGAAGGAAGGAAGGAAGGAAGGAAGGAAGGAAGGCAGGCAGGCAGGCCTGGAATTTTGGATGTATGTATGTAAGTAGGGAGGGAGGGAGATGTGGAAGGATAGATGGTTGGTTGATTGGTCTGGAATTTAGGATGGATGCATGAATGGTTGGATAGATGGATGGATGGATGGAAGGAAGGAAGGAAGGAAGGAAGGAAGGCCTGGGATTTTGGATGTATGTATGCATATGTGTAGGGAGGGAGGGAGGAAGGGATAGTTGATTGATTGGTCTCATATTTAGGATAGAGGGATGGATGGATGGATGGAGGAATTGTTGGATAGATAGACGGAAGTAAGGCCTGGAATTTTGTATGTATGTATGTATGTATGTATTATGTATACCTCTTAGAGAGTTGTGGTGGCACAGTGGTGAGAAAACAGTGTTGCAGGCTAGTACTGCCGACTGCCAGCAGTTTGATCCTGACCAGTTCCAGGTTGACTCAGCCCTCCATCTTTCCAAGGTGGGTAAAATGAGGACCCAGATTGTTGGGGGCAAGAGCCTGACTCTATAAACCACTTAGAGAGGGCTGTAAAATACTGTGGAGCGGTATAAAAGTATAAGGGCTATTGCTATTTCTATTCATCCCTACTTAATTGGATTGCAGTTCACTTCAATAGATCAATCATGACTACATGTTTAAGCACTTGCCCAAAAGCTAAATTTAAATAATGTTACCATTGGTCAAGGGTTCTGTATAGTGTGTGTGTGTGTGTGTGTGTGTGTGTGTGTGTGTGTGTGTGTGTTATTTTGACAGTTTAGTATATTCTATGAACCCAGCACATTTGGTCAGGATGTGATTTCATCCATTTTTCCTACCACCAAAATGAACTCATGAAGACCAGATCAAGCGTGTTAGAGTTGAGCAGGATGACCATAAGCTAAACGAGCAAATTAGGTTTGCAAAACCCAGGAAGCAGGCAAACTTTGTGCAAACACCCACCTTCAATCTTGTTGCAAATGCAGCTAAAGTGAAACACCATGATCTGTTTTGTTGATGAACCGCTTGTGAGAACATAATGATTCTAGGCTGGTTCCTCTCTTGACTCCTCCTTCAGGTTCTGCCTCTCCTTCTCCAACAGCAATGATGAGGAACCTTTTGGTTGTGGTGTGCCTAAAGCACACGTGGGTGCTGGCATCCACAACACAATGTGCCTCACCCCCCATGCATGGACACACAACACCTCCACCCTGCCCCTTTACCTGAACTGCACATGCATCACATCCCAGCTGATTTTCAGCCTGTGTGAGGCCCTTTTTGTTCTCCCGGAGGCTCGAAGAAAACCTTTGTAGCCTTGGGAGGCCAGAAAATGGGCCCGTTTCGACATGTCCGGTATTTCCGGAAAGCCCATTTTTCAGCCTCCCGAGGTTGCAGAGGCTTCCTTTGAGCCTCTGGGAGGGCGAAAACAGCCTCAAATGGGCTGAAAATCAGCTGGGAGGTGCACGCATGTGCAGTGCAAGTAAATCTGGCTGGGGTTTGCGTGCCATAGGTTCGCCATCACGGTCCTACAAGCTGATCCTTATGGGTACCTTTAAGAGATCGCGTTGAAGACCTTCCCTTTTTTTCTCCTTTCTCCGTTCCTCACAGATCCTTGGAGCCCTCAATCAGGACGACCAAGCCGGAAAGCAGAAACTCACCTACAAACTTGAACAAGTTATAACCCTCATGAGCATAGACAGCTGAGAACTTGCCCCACTTAGAGGGACTTTCCAGGAGGGATCGACACAAAACAAATGAACAAAAAAAGAACTTTCACACACACACACACACACACATACACACACACACAAACACAAAAAAACCAAGCCGTGCCTCAGTTCAGTTTTCATCAAGTGCAAGTTTCCAACTGGCTGCCAAGGAGAGTTGCCAGAAGACGCCTGAGCCTCACCTGCTGGACCTGCCAACCCCAAGGAACTAGTCCTCCAGGATTTTGAGGGACCTCTTCACAAGAAGGACTCCCCGATGACAGGGAGTGTTCAGGATGGAGTCCCTGCAGGTTCCTCCTTGGTGGCAACCAGAATGTACCACTGCCTGCTCCATTGAAACCGAGCAGGAGTGACGTTGGGGTTCACCTCCATCATGCTTTGCTGCTTTGAGGGCACGCCATCAATGGGCTGAGAGGAGGCCCGGGGTTCATTCAGAAGCTGCGCCAAGGGAGAAGTTGCTCTCTTGCCCTTGGAAGTCCCACCGTTGTGGTTGGGGGGAGAAAAAAAAAACAAGAAAAACAATGGCTGCCTCTCCTCAATCTTTGTCCTCATGTAGAGGAACCAGGAGGAACATCGTGGAAAGAAAGGCCCTCAGGGACCTGTGAACCAAGAGGACTGTCCACCAATCTCTGGAGATTGGGTGGAGAAGGGAAGTCTGCCTTTTTCTCTCTTCCCCTCTTCTGATTTTCATTCGGTTTCCTTTTTTTGGTTGGGTTGGGTTTGGTTTGGTCAATCATGGTTACTTTCATTGTAGTGGAAAGAGAACTGTTCCCCCAAGCTTGAGTCATCTATGTGTCCCCACCTGTTCCTTCTCTGCTTACTAAGCAAGGGGTCTTCAAACTTGGCAGGTTTAAGACTTGTGGCCTTCAACTCCCAGAATTCCTGAGCCAACATGACTGGAGGAGGAATTCTAGGAGTTGAAGTCCACAAGTCTTAAACCTGCCAAGTTTGAAGACCTCTTGAGTTACCTACTTGAACAAGCCCTCCAGATCCTTTGCTTCCTCTTCCAAAACCAGCCATGGTGTATTTGCTGAGGGAAAGTCAACTCAAGTTGTGACCTCTCCCTGAAGACCCTACCAAAGCGTATCTTCTGTTTTCTCTCTGGATCGCCTTCCTCAACCACAAGAGCACAGCCAAGACCCAGAAATAAGAACCGGCATTGTAGATAAGGTAGAGATCCTTGGACAGAATTGGAGGGCGGGGAGGTGAAGATAAGAGTGTCTTATTGTGAGTCATCAGGGATGCAGTGGCTCAGTGGCGGAGACACTGAGCTTGTCAATCAGAAAGGTTGGCAGTTGGGCGGTTCGACTCCCTAGTGTTGCGTAACGGAGTGAGCTTCCGTTATTTGTCCCAACTACTGCTAACCTAGCAAGTTTGGAAGCACATAAAAAATGCAAGTAGGAAAATAGGGGGACCTCTTTGGTGGGAAGGGAACAACGTTCCACGCGCCTTCGAAGGCGTTTAGTCCTGCCAGCCACATGACCAGGGAGACATCTTTGGACAGCGCTGGCTCTTCTTCGGCTTTGTAATGGATATGAGCACCGCCCCCTAGAGCTGGAAACAACTAGCATGTAGGTGAAAGGGGAACCTTTACCTTATTGTGAATCATTGGCGGGTGTTTTTGTGTTGTGTTTCCCAACAAAATGGAAGTTACAAAGGCCATAATATCATCTACCCAGTTTACTGCCAGATCTTTCTCTGTGAAGGCATCATTACAGCTGGAATAATCAATCAATTAGAATAGAGCTGGAAGGGACCTTGGAGGTCTTCTAGCCTGCCCACCCTTACTCAAGCAGGAGATCCTACATCACTTCAGACAAGTGGCTGTCCAGTCTTTTCTTTAAAAACTCCAGTGATGAAGCACCTACAGTTTCTAATGGCAAGTTGTTCCACTGATTTATTGTCCGACCTGTTAGGAAGTTTCTCCTTAATTCTGGGTTGCTTCTCTCCTTGATTAGTTTCTATCCCTTGTTTCTTGTCCTGCCCTCGTGTTCTTTGGGAAATAAATTGACCCCCTCCTCTTTGTGGCAGCCCCTCAATTATTGGAATACTCCTATCATTTCTCTAGACTAGCCAAACCCATTTCCTGCAGCCGTTCTTTGTATGTTTTGGTCTCCAGGCTCTTCGATGATTAGGTCTCATCTCAACTGGTCCTCTCTGCCCTTATTCCAAAGTCAGTTTGAACACATGAATTTGTCCACATCCCCCCTGTCAAACCCATGAGTGGATGATAAGGGGGAAATCAGAAAGGTCTCCCTCCTCAAAATCTGTAGGGCTTTTGCAGATTTATCCTTGACACCATGTGAAGGACAGTAGAATCAGTGAACCTTGTCTTGGCTTTATTCTCAAGAGGGGTGAATAGACGCTGGTTGTAACCAAGGTGGGATTCAGCTGGTTTGGGACGGTTTGGGCAAACTGGAAGTTAAATTTACATCCAGTTTGCCGAATTGGTCATTGAACTGACCGGCTGGCCCTGCCCACTCCACCCCACCCCTCCCAGGAGTTTCCATGGGGCCTGTTTTGGCTCTGGGAGGGAGAAAATGGGCCTTTTGGGAGTCCGGAAATGGGCCTGTTTCCAGCTTCTGGAGAGCCTCCAGACTGGGGGAGGCTGTTTTTGCTCTCCCAGAGGCCCGAGGGAAGCCTCCGGACTCTGGGGAAGGTGAAAAACAGCCCTCCCGGAAGTTCTGGTAGGCCATGCCTACCATGGCCATGCTTACCCACCAATCAGGCAGCAAACCAGTTGCTGGGATTTTTGAATCCCACCTCTGGTTGTAACCCCACAATCAAGGTCCTGTCCCCCTTCTATGTCTCAGCCCTTCCAGATAGTACAGACTTTGGCATCAAAGATACGCATAACTAACGCTATTCCAGGGAGTCCTTGACTTATGACAGTTCATTTAGTGACCGTTTGAAGTTATGATGGTACTGGGGAAAAAAAAAAAAAGGACTTTACAACTGTTTTTACGACACTGAGGACCATGGCAGCATCCCCTTAGTCACATAATCAAAATTGAACCGCTTGGCAACGGGTTCATATTTATAATGGCTTGCAGCATCCCAGGGGTCACATGATCCCCTTTTGCGATCTTCTGACAAGCCAGGAAGCCCCAATTCACTTAACAAGCGCAGGACTAATGGAACAAGGGCAGCGGTTCGCTTAACAACGGTAGCGAGAACTGTCATGACGTAGGGCGAAACTCGCTTCAGAAAGGTCTCAGCTTAGCAGCAAAGATTTTGGGCCCCGTTAGCGGTCGTAAGTCAAGGACTCTCTGGACGATGAAAGGGAAGCCAGAGAAGGAATTGCAGAGAGATCCTGCAGGCCCACCTGGAAAGAGGGAGGGATAAACGGGTGAAGGAAGCGTCTGGGGAGAAGAATTTGCGGAGAAAACAAAACCCCAACTGACGGAGGGTAGCTATTGAGAGAATAACAGGACAGAACAGGCCTCTCCTGAAAAGTAGTTTTAAAACCGCCGTTTGGGGTCTCCGAGTTTTGGATTCGCACAGAGTCAACTTTTTATTTCAACTTCGAACACCTCACGGGAACAGGCAGAAGAACGCGATTCCCATGAAATGGTCAGAAATAGGAAGCAGTTAGACTCTCTCCCATCTCTTCAGAGTTGTTGTTTTTTCACTCCTTTCTTTTTTTTCTCATTGGACCTGGGAGATGCAAACAAATCTTCCTTAGGGCTTGTTTTATTTCTGGGTCTTAGGCAGGACTGAGATTGTCTCTTAAGGAATCCTTTTTTGAATGAGGGAATATATGGCTTTCTCTGTTCACATTTCTGATTTCTAATTCCTTCCTTCCTTCCCTTCTTCCTTTCTCTCTTTTATTTTCCCTTTCTTTTCCTTTTTCCCCTTTACCTTTCTCATTTATCTCATCCCTTTCTTCCTTTCCCTTCCTTCCTTCTCCATCCCCTTCTTTATGTCCCTTTTCTCTCCTTCCTTTCTTCCATTTTCCTTCTTTCCTTTCTTCCCTCCCTCCCTTCCTCCCTTCTTTTACCTTAATTTCTTTCTCTCCTTCCTCCCTCTCTCCTTTTCTTCCTTCTCTACTTCCTTCTCTTATTTACATCTCTTCTTTCTTTCCCCTTTATTCCTTCTCTCCTTCCTTCTTTCCATCCATCCACCCATCCTCCCTCCCTTTCTTCCTTCTTCTCCACTTACTTCCTCCTCTTATTTACCTCTCCCTCCCTCCCTTCTTTCCTCTCATTTCCATCTCCCTTCCCTTCTTCTCTCCCTCCTCTCATTCCCACTCCTTCCTTCCTTCCTCAAAACAATTCTGATTTGATCCAGGAAAACACTCACACTTCTCCGTGCCAACAGTATCAGTTCTAAACTAACTGTGATCAAATAACTCCGTTCCTGAATTCAGTGTTCAACAACATCTTTTTCCAATGTTCTGACACATTTTTCTACAAATTCTGCTGAGCTTTGATTCCCTAACAGCAGAGGTGGTATTCAGCCAGTTTGGAGCAGTTCTGGCATACTGGTAGTGAAAAGTTTGACTGGTTCTGAGAACTGGCTAATACCATCTCTGGTATGTGCACACATAGAACCATGCATAGAACCAGTAGGAAAAATTTGGAAGCCCACCACTGCCTAACAGTGCATTTTGGCTTGACTCAAGCCATCTAAAGTGCCATCTCCTTCCAAAAAAATCCAGAACTCTGGGAAATTTGGCAGACTTTAGACAGATTCGATTGCTGTAACATGGAAACCTGGCAGGAATGTGAAAGAAATCCCAGTTATTCACCTCCACCCTCCCTGTTTATTATCACAGGTAGTCCTCAACTTGTAACCATTCATTTAGTGGCCGTTCAAAGTTAAAACAGGCCTGAAAAAAAGTGATGTATGACCGTTTTTCACACTTTACAACCGTTGCAGCCTCCTCATGGGTCAGACGATCAAAATTCAGATGCTCAGCAACTATATCTATGATGGTTGCAGTGTTTTGGGGTCACCTGATCCCCTTTTGCGATCTTCTGATGAACAAAGTCCAGGGGGGATGCCAAATTCACTTTACAACCATGTTGCTAACTGAACCACTGCAGTGAGTCACTTAAAAGCTGTGTCAAGAAAGGTGGTAAAATGGGACAAGCCTCCATTTGATAACTGTCTCGCTTAGCAGCACAAATGTTGGGCTCAGTTGTAGTCATAAGTCAAGGACTACCTGTGTGAGAAATGTTACATTCAATAGATCAGCTATTAATTCTGGATGTGTTTCTACAACATGCTGAACCTGGTTGTTTAAAAATTTAGCAACCCCGTTCAAACATCTTGGTTCATTTTTAATTTTCATTTTGGAACATTCTTATGTGGTTTACTGCCTTGCCATTGGGTGGTTTATGGTTTATTGTATAATGTGAAGCTAGAAGTTGGGGCAGTTCAGTAACTGGGTTTAATGTGTTGTGGGAAACTTAGCATTGTTTCAGAGAGTGACAGGGGTCACCCAGCTTCCTCGGAGTATGAGACGAATCCATATTCTGTCTTCACAACCATACTTGGAAATGATAGCATAACCACATGAGCTAAGCCACCTGGACCCAAAACAAACCAAGATCAACCCTAACCAAGTTTACCATGGTATAGGAACAGAGATGATTGATCCCTAAAGACTCTTATGTTATTTGTGTTACATAATCACATCCCATATGGTTGGCTTAAGGCTCAATCCAGACATTTTCAAGCACCAGATAAAACTTTGGGTTCCATCCTATACAGAATAGAGAAAACAAAACTTTCTTTAAGTTGGTTTTCATCACATTGCCAAGGATTCTGGGCAGTGGTGGGATGCAACTGGTGTAATAACTGGTTTGATGAGCACATACTTTGCACACGTGCACAAAGTGATTGAAAACTGGCCACTTTCGGCTCTAAAACTTACCTTCTGCTGCAGCCCCGGTGAGTAAAACAGCTGAGGCACGGCAAACCATGTGCCATGTGAATCAGCTGGGCTGCAAAACACAGAAATAAAGGACAGACGAGGGCATGGGCAGCTGGGGAGAGCCAACTGATTGCAGAAACAACCGGTTCGCTTGAACCGGTTTGAACCGGCTGAATCCCACCCCTGATTCTGGGATGCAGTTCTGAATTCCAAAGGCAATTTTATTTTTGGTGCCCAAGATCTTCCCACCCCAAAGAAATCCTGTTATTATTATTATTATTTCCTGCATTATGACTTCCATGGTATCTAAAGTGCCATTTCCCTGATTTTTTTTTAATGCATGGCATTAAAAAAGCTATGAATGGTAATTTTTACAAAGACTTGCAGAAACGACAGGAAATGCAAATACTACCTTGCCATCCTTGGAAGAATTTTGAGCCAATGTTACAGGTAGTCCTCGACTTACAACAAGTTGCATCCGCGGTGGAAAAAAGTTATTTCTGACCGGTTCCTTGCATTTATGATGATCATCGTATCCTCGTGGTCACATCGTCAAAATTTGGGCTCTCAACATCCAGCATGTATTTTCAACGGTTGCAATGTCCAGAGGTGCCATGTGATGGCCATTTGCAACATTCCCGGCCAGCTTCACTTAACAACCATATGATTTGTTTAACAATTGTGCTGATTCACTTAACGGCTTTGGCCAAAAAAGCGTAATTCACATCACCATCACCTTAGCAACAGAAATTCGGGTGTCTTATAGTCGTAAGTTGAGGACTACCTGGAATTGTTTATGCCAGCGACCGAGTGCCCTGGTGATTTTTAAGTGAGTTTTGATCTCCTGTATGCCAATGTTTCTCAGCCCTCAGTAACTAAGATGGGTGGACTCCAAGTCCCAGAATTCCCCAGCCAGCACGGAATGGGAGTTGGAGTCCACCCGTCTTCAAGTTTGGTATCGATCAACTTCTGCCTGATTTGGTAAAATTCCTATTTTGAACAGGAAGCATTGGGAGAACATCTCATCTTTATAAGACAGTATTACAAAGACCCACAAAAATAATAATAATTGAAAAAAACAAAACAATACAGCCTGGATTACAAATGTCCAGGCTTCAGATTATTAAAGCCCGCTGCTTTTTCTTTCTTTTCCAGTTATTTTATTTTTATTTTATTTTAACCTAACAATCTTGAGTTTTCAAATTCAAATCATATCATGCAAATGATAAGTTCTTTCAAACAGGGCCCGGTTGTTAACTTGGTAGAGCTTCTGTACCTTTGTCATACTTAATTGTATACCTGTGTTTGTAAATATAAGGCATTCCTATTTTGCAGTCCAGAACAGAACAGAACAAAACAAAAAAAAAAGCTATTTGTAATATAGAATAAAGTTTATTTAAAAAAAAAAGATAAAAACCAATCCTTTTGCGATGGTGTGACTCCTTCATTCAAATGTTTCCTTGGCAATAACTGTAGCTGAAAGATGAAGTTTGCCTGAGCCACAGTTCATGCAGGAAAGTGAGGTGGCTTAAGCCATCGTTTGAATCCTCCTCAGGGAACTGAGAGGGAGGGAGGGAAGGAGAATACAAGAAATAGCTGGAGAGCTAGATGTGTGTGGGGGGAGACATGATAGATGAGAGAGAGAGAGACAAATGATAGATGGATGGATAGGATAGATGGATGAAAAGGTAGGTAGGTACGTAGGTAAATAGAATGTGTGTAAAGAGAAAGATTAGGTAAAAACATGGGTGAATGGAGAGAGAGAAATTAGATAAAGACAGGGATAAGTGGATGGATAGATATAGATAGACATAAGAGAAATGGAGCTAGATAGATGATGGATGGATGGGTGATAGGTAGTGTGTGTCTGTGTACAGTATGTGTGTGTGTGTGTATAGATAACAGAGATAGGTAGGTAGTAGATAGATTGATTAGATAAAATGGATGGGTGGATGGAGAGAGAGATTAGATAAAGACAGATGGGTAGATAGATACAGATAGATAATAGAGATGGTCATGAGAGAGATGGAGCTAGATAGGATGGATGGATGATGGGTAGGTAGAGTTTGTGTATATATGTGTGTATAGATAGATAATAGAGATAGATAGTTCATTGATTAGATAAAAATGGATATGTGAAAGGAGAGAGAGATTAGATAAAGATGGATGGATAGTTATAGATAATAGACAGATAGACATAAGAGAAATGGAACTGGATGGATGGGCAGATAGGTAGATAAGTAGATAGGTAGGTAGAGTGTGTATGTATATATAGTGTGTGTGTATATAAATAGATAATAGAGATAGATGATAGATAGATAATAAGTAGGTAGATTAGATAAAAAGGAAGGGTGGATGGAGGGAGAGAGATTAGATAAAGATAGATGGGTGGATGGATAGATATAGATAGATAATTGACAGAGAGACAGACATAAGAAATGGAGCTAGATAGGAGAGATGATGGATGAATGGATAGATGGATAATAGGTTGTGTGTGTGTATGTATATGTGTGTATGGATAGATGATATATAGTATATTGATTAGATAAAAATGAATGGGTGGATGAATAGATACAGATAGATCAGACAGATAGACAGACATAAGAGATGAGCTAGACAGGACAGATTAGATAGAGATGGATGGATGGACAGATGGTTGACAGACAGGAGGATAGAGATCTTCCTGTTGCAAGAGGTGTCTCTCACAGGCACATAACACAGCCACCCAAGCCTACCAGAGAGTCACCTGCCTGTCTGCTTTTCCATCAACATGATCTGAGGTAGAAAATGAATAGGTGTAGCCATTCTCTCCTCCCCCCCCCCCCCCCCCCCCCCCCCCCCCNCCCCCCCCCCCCCCCCGCCCCCAGTTTCATCCCAGAAAGACTTCCACCCTCGCTGCTCATTGTGTTTCTCCGGAGTAGGGAGATGCCTGGCTCAACCAGGGCAAAACAGGCACTCTAAAACAAGGGTCTCCCACCTTGGCAACTTTAAGCCTGGCAGACTTCAACTCCCAAAATTCCCCAGCCAGCCAAGCAAAGTCAATGGAAAAACCAGATTCACTTAACAACCGTGTTCCTGACTTAACAATCACAGCAATTCACTTAAAGTTGTCAAACGGGGCAAAGTTCACAACAACTGTCTGGCTTCACAACAGAAATTTGAAGCTCAATTGTGGTCGTAAGTTGAGGACTACTGTATATGAAGATAACTTGAGATTAAGAGGCAGGGCTGGATTTTACTTTAATTAAAATCATTTTAGCTCCCTTATTCTCCCCTTTATCCTTGTCCTGTTATCTTCCCAGGGTCGACTTTTGTCTTTCTTCCAGCATCTTTGTGAATCTCTTTCTTTCCCCTCCAAATTTCCTCTTTGGCTCCATTTACAAAACTTCCAACTATCCTTTTCTCCAGATTTACAAGATGTTGTGCACCAGCCAAGCCAGAAAGCTGAATGCAATAAAGAATATTATTTTCCTTGCTTTTTGTTCTCTTGAGTTATTCCACACACATCCTTCCCTCCAAGTGTCTTTCCAATACTTCCATTCAAAGAGCCTTTTAATCTCAGTTTTCCAGATGTTTTGCCTGGTTGGGTTTCATTTACACTGCCGTCATTTTTCTCTAGTGGGTCATTTTCTTTGTTTTCTTCTTCTTTTTCTGCTTGTCCTGGGGCCTTTTAATGGAAGATTTGTAAACTGTGGGGTGAAAACACAACAGATCAGGTTGGCTGTTGTTATTTTCTAGCAGTGGAAAATAATAAAAGAAAAGACATAGAATTAAGAGGGAGGTGGGGGGGAAACCATGTAAAATCAGGACATGCAAGCCGATGGTTTTAATTTAGCCGATGGCTGTGATTAGCTTGGTCCTAGCTTAAAAATAATACATTCACACAGTAAAAACAAGCAATCCTTGCCTTATGACCACAATGGAGCCCACATTTTCTATTGCTAAACAAGGCAGTGAATTTTTGTCTCTTTTTACCACCTTTCTTGCCACAGTTCTGACCTTGGCTTCCCCAAAAAGCACAAAGCCAGCTCTTTGTCCCGACCAAACACCTTTTATTAAACGAAGGTGAATTTCTTGCATTCATATTCAGCCAATGGCCTGGCATACTGTCTTTCAAGGGTCTAATTAGGAACTCAAACCTTATCTGTCTTGGAAAGCTGCCCGGTAAATATTTCCAAACACAGTGCTGACAAGGAAGGACTCAGTAAAAAGTCTCTAGGATGCACAGACAGATCTTCACAGTGGTGGAACGAATGAACAAAGGAATTGTTTCCTGCAAAAGCCCCCTCCCCTTTTGCTCCTCTTTTAATCCCTATGGAAGGGGGCCATGCATCATCCACCTGTGGCCTTACTCCCACGTCCACCCTGAGTTCATAATTGTTATTTCCTTTTGGCAACTCTGTGCATGTGCAGGCTGGGAACAGGCTCCAGCTGTTCTTTTGCCTCACTGATGTCCAACTCCGAAGGCAGCTGATAACTGTCAGACAATCCTGGCCCCATCTCTGCCTCCAACGCAGAGCCCTCATCCGAGCCTGTCTCAGCCTCCAGGACTAGCCCATGTTCCTCCCCAACCTCCTCGCTGTCCAACTCTGCTGCCAGCTCCGCTAGCCGCAGGTGGGCCACAACACATATAATATCTGAGTTCCAGTTTTTACCCAAAGCTCCCCTTAGCAAACAATGGTTCACTTAATGATGCCAATGTTTGCTTAACAACAGCAGATTCACTTAGTGACTATGGTAATTTGCTTAACAACCATTGCCAAAAAAAAAAAAAAAAACCAACTACTTGCAAAATCAGGTTGTAAAGAGCCAAGCTGCATCAGGGTCTTAAGTCAAGGATGACTTATAGTTGTGGATCAGCTCATCCTTCAATTTTTATTTTTTTTTTTAAAAAAATGCACAAGCACTCATTTCATTGTGAAAATTAAAATGTATGAATATTTTGAGGGTCAGCTTATCTGAGGGAGGTGCATTTGTATAATATTTTGGTTTAAAAATTGATGGCCTTTCCTGCATATATATAACAGATAATCAGAGCTGGCAGAGATCTTGTAGGTCATCTAGTCCAACCCCCTGCCCAAGCGGGAGACCCTACACCATTTCTGACAAGTGGCAGTCCAATCTCTTTTTGAAAGTGTCAACTGATGGTGCTCCCACAACTTCCGAGGGCAATGCAGTCTATCTGTTTTAATATGTTTACTTTGAGTAGTTTGTGCTTATAGTCTCTATAGATTATGGCAGGTGATAAATATTCTAAAATAAACAAATAAGCATACATTAATCTCTCTTGAATAGGGATAACAAGAATCTTTGTCTATTGAAAGCAGCCCAGAAAATTTTCTCTTAGCAAACAAAAAATTTGTGACAAACAGCATATAATAGAAAGTTCAGACAGTAATTGAAATCTTGATAGCAAATAAGAATGGTCATTCTGCAACCCCTTGTGCAAGAAACCTGGCAAAGCTTAGCTCTGAAAGTTTTTAACCTAGTATTTCTCAAACTTGACAACGTTAAGATGGGTGGACTTCAACTCCCAGAATTCCCCAACCAGCATGCTTTAAGATGACGGACTCCAACTCCCAGAATTCCCTTGTCAAGCATGCTTTAAGATGGGTGGACTCCAACTCCCAGAATTCCCCAGTATAGCTGGCTGGAGAAGTTAAAGTTCACACATTTAAAGTTACCATGGTTAGACAGGCCTGGATTAAGGCGTCTTTTTTTCTTCTATTGCTTGAGATTTAATTGACAATTTGCCTCCCTCCCTGGAGGCTTTGAAGAAGAGGTTTGGGCATCCATTTGCCTGGAATGGGGTAGGGTCTCCTGCTCGAGCAGGAGGGTTGGACTAGATGACCTCTAAGGTCCCTTCCAGCTCTGTTCCGATTGATTGATGCTTTCCATTTTGGGCAGAGTTCAGCCAACTGCCCTTTTATTTTGCAGCCTGCAGGACTCCTTCTTCAATTAAACTTTAGGGCTGAGGCCCTGCTGAGAACAGATGCTCTGAAGATAAACAGACACCAGGCAATTAAAGGGACAGGAGGAAGCATTGCCTGCTCTTTGCTTCAAGCCAAAGGCATCCATGAGGAGTTTGAACTGGCACACAAAAGGGGGCGGGGCTTTGCATCCCACCAGGGAGACCGCAGGAAAGGTCAAAAAAGTCGAGTTGGCAGCTACGGGCGGTGCGATTGAAGCTCTCCCTGTGCTCTTTTTCTCAAAGCAACCTGGAGATCGAGAGCGCTGGCAATACTGCATTCCCGCCACTGTGCCACCACAGATAGATAGCAACAGCACTTAGGCTTATATGTCGCTTCACGGTGCTTTTACAGCCCCTCCCGAAGCGATTTACAGAGTCAGCCTCTTGCCCCCAACAATCTGGATCCTCCTTAAACCACCTCGGAAGGATGGAAGGCTGAGTCAACCTGGAGCTGGTCAGGATCGAACTGCTGGCAGTGGGCAGAGTTTGCCTGCAATACTGCAGTCTCACCACTGTACCACCACGGCCCTTCCTTCCTTCCTTCCTTCCTTCCTTCCTTCCTTCCTTCCTTCCTTCCTTCCT
>BHFT01042022.1:0-16086 GCA_004320025.1 Laticauda laticaudata | reverse complement strand
TCAAGGTGCTCTGGCACTCTGCCTGATTTGTAACTGTGGCTTGCAGGTATTTTTAATCTAATGATTGGTATTTAGGGCAGCTTTTTGGAAGCAAAAAAGCTTTTTGTATTTTTGTACAGGTAATCCTTGACTTACAACAGTTCGTTTAGTGACCATTCAAACTTACAATGACAGTGAAAAAAGTGACTTATGACCATTTTTCACATTTACGACCATTGCAGCATTGCCCACTGTCATGAGCGGCCACACGAGAAGCACCCCTTGACGTGAGTGACATTGAGTTGGCCACGCCTACCCAGTCACGACCACCAAGCCACACCCACCAATTAAGCCACACGCACAGAACCAGTTGTTAAAAATTTGAATCCTACCCCTGCTTTTAGCATATCCACATGTCCTGCCTAATGTAGGCTAGAAGGTATCTTGTAAAAAGTCTTAAAGTCAGATTTTCATAACAGCTTTTTTTTGCTCCATGCCATAATTAACATTAAAGTTTTTCTATCATCTTCTGAGACAAACTCTGCTATATGTGTGATATGTAGCCTTATAGTAGCAACTGTAATGGTGATATCACAGAGCCTGGATTTGTCCAGTTTCTATTGGCTACTTTTTGGTGGTGCCAGTATGCTCCTTCTCCAGTCATTAGTAATTTCCTTCAGGGCGATTTTAGCTTGGGCAGCAGGAGTAATCCAATGCCAGAAATCTGCCCTTGTAATGCCTGATTGATACTTTGCAAAACACTAAATAGGCATTACATGGGTTCCTTTCATAGACTATATGGTAAAAAAGTGCCCTATTTGAGAGGCAACTTGTGCGGCTGAGTGGTAATGACTGAAACAGGAGTCCATCTGCCACTGCCTTTATTTGGGCAGAGTGAGAGATGAGTGATTGTAGGAGAAGTGCCATGTTAGAGGTGACTGAGTGAAAATGTCAGAGTGAGAATGATAAAGATGTTAGACACAAATGAATGAGAGCAAGAGAGCACAAAAAGACATGTGAGTGACAATGAGGGAGACTGATCAGCACGCAATATAATGAATACAGCAAGAGAGTCCATGGCAGACAGATGAGAGATGAATGAAAATAAGAGAATGCATACGAGAGATGAACTAGCGTTGTGGGACAGTGCAAGGCCAGACGAGTGAATGAAACAGAGATGGATAAAAGAAAGTTAAGAAAAGATGAGTGAACAACAGATCATGATTATGAGGCAAACATGCCAGCGAGAGATAGCAAGCATGGGGAGCAGGGAAAGCTGTTGAATGACAGGTCAGTGAGAAAGATAAACAAGACAGAGAAATAGCATAAAAGAATATGGGAGAGATGGACCAACTGCAGCACATCCTTTACATTGTAAGTGGGAGCTTTCCAGTAAAAAAGAGAAGCCACCCACCCCTAAGATCAGATTCTGATAGATGATTAAATACATCAGTCTAACAATCTGTCAAAACTTCCCTCCTCCTCCCCCAGCCCCAGCTCCAGCCCTGGTTATAAGTGATTGATGTTTGTTCTTCCTGCTGGGCAGGTAGGGATGGGAACATTTGTGGTTGAAACTAACCACCAATTGTTGCTTCTTAATCTGGCCTACGTTAAATAGAGAACAAAGTAGTGACAGAAATAAAGGTAATTTATTCTGGAATGTGTTTATAAACTTGAAGAAAGCATAGTAAACTTATGGATATGCCTTAATCATGTCAGCCTAGGTCTAGTGGACTTAACAGCCATTAAGTTAGCCATGACTAGCTTAAGTTTAAACTGACTGTTTAAGTATGTGATTTAATTCTGCATGACAACCTCTATATGTCCAATTGAGTGTGATCTTCAGCAAGTGGCATTCAATTAAGCCAGAAAATTACAAACAAGCATGTTGTGAACATGAGATGAATGATTTTGCATGAGATTTAGCTCATACTAAATGGCATTACAATTTCAGCACATGTTTAGCCCACAGCTAGTACAAGCAGCATATTAAACTTGGTTGAAATTCAAGCTCAGCATATATTGTAGCTTTCACTGACAAATAAGCATTGGATTTGTGTATTATTTCTTATGGATCTTCAGCCTTCTTTAAAGTCCCTGTGAGACACAGAGCATAAGAAGCAGTCTAGATGAAATACTATAGAACATAAGCCACATTCAGCAAGTGGGCAGGCAAAACTCTCAAATGCTACATCCTAGATTGCTTAATATTGAAGTAAAGAAAGTAATATGCATGTCACCTAAAAGGATGAGAGGAAGACAACATAATAAAATTACTATCTAAAATGAGATTGAACTTGAGGCTAAGTGTGAAGGAATATTACCATTAAAACCAGAGCATGAATTGGAAAAATATCATCAGAACTTGAAGTGGTAAGATTGTCTTTGGTAATCAGTTTTGTATTTCATCATATTTGTTCAGATGCATGTAGTTCTGGATTAGGTTCACAAAAAGAATGTGATTTGAAAGTTACAGACCTGTTGGACAAAGATGGATTATATAGATTTAGAACTAACTGAAATGAGTGCATGTGCCTCTCTGAAGTCCAAGCCCACACTCTTTTACAATAGTAGAAGCCTGATTGAATGGAGAAGTGTCAAACTGTTTTCCCTAAGAGAACTGGAGCAAATTGAGGAATGGATGTATCACATTTAATTGGAAACCACTTTCATCTCAACTTTGTTGGGAAGATAGACCAATTGTGGAGATTGAATTTATTATATTTAATTAGACAACAGTTGATAAGTGATGATATTAAGAAACAAATGTGAATATTTGATCCACATCAAATTACTCTTAACTCATGGGAACATTTGGGATACATAAGATGCCTTGGTAAATTTTCTATGAGTTGATAACAATAACAGTTTGTTAACAGAGGATTTGAAACTATAACCTTGTCTTTTATGTTATTGTTTTTCTGTTAACTATTTTGTTATTAATATAATCAGGTCAATAATTTGCAATAGATTTAGCAGTTTTTTTAAAAAATTGGGCCTGTTTTATAAGTGGAAAGAAACCAATATTATAGTAATGTAGTAATCAGTATTCAACTATGGAGGTTAATATGTGTAAATATGCTGGATTTTTTAATTTTATTTTTTAAATGCACTTTTTAAATGTCTTGTTTGTCTTGTAGTTTTTTCTTTCTTTTTTTATTTATTGGGGGAGTTTTGTATTTTAACCTTTTTCAAATAAAATAAAAATAGTGATTAAAAAAAGAATTAATCCACATAAACATATCTAGTTTTACTTTGTAATTTTCAATTTTTGTAGCCTGGGCTCCATGTCAATTACTTTCTTCTATGTATGTAATTCATATACATGTGTGTGTCAATGTGTGTGCCATTTATGCATCATTTACTTTTTCTGAAGTTTTGCAGAAATTTTTCTTATCATAAAAAGAATCATTTGCTTATTCTATGCAAAACTTTAGAGGATTCTCACCGCTAGGTTCAGCTGGTTCCAAGGATGGATTCATCAAAAATAATATATCTTGGTGTAATTTATTTTTCTTAAGAGTGATTGCTTTCCATTTCTGTTAATCTTTTGTCCTTTTGGACTCATTGATTTATTGGTGTTCTTCCTTGTTTGTTAAAATAGTAATGGGAGTTATTAGGCAGCAGGAGTCTACATTTTTCAGTAGAAGGATTTTGCATTTAGTGCACATCAACTTCATTAAGCAGAATTTTAAATAGGGAGTCCATGATGGGAGTTAAAATCATCTCCTTCAGGACTGCAAAAAGCTTTGCTTCTTGTTCCGATATACTGTAGATGACAGCAGAAAGCTTCAAAATGTAAATACAAAAGTCAATATAAGGTGCTCTTGCCCTACTATACTTAACTTTGCTCCTTATCTGTAACTTTTCACTCACTGGGATGGAACAGACATGACTGATACTCTCCTATGTTCTGAAAGTATATTTAATACAGAGTATCAGGACTATCCTAGATCCCGGACCGGTGCCTGCTCTGAATATCCCAGTGATATTCAACAGTCATATTTCTCCATGAACATAGGCTTATCCATTATGATTCTCTTGTAACAAAGCAACCTTAGCAACTTCTAGCAATATAAATTAATCTATATTTATATTATGGGGAAAAAAACTTGATAGCCACACATATGACTCGTTGAATACCTGACACTTGAGGTCCAAAGTGCTTTATAAAACTCAGTATATGACAAAAACTATGTGGGAAGGGCAAATATCACCTAACTTACACTGCAAATGAGGGCACTGCTTTTTAATCAGAGGCTCCCCTAGTTTTAAGGGTTTTCCTCCACATATTGCAAACATTCTTTTTTAGTCTACATCTATCTACCTATAAAAATAAGCAAGGATTATATATTTTATCAGCTATCCAGTGAAAGCTATCCATTGTATATTGCTTTAATAAATGCTTAAAAATAATTAAAGAACATTGATGAAATGCATACACAATTCTGGTATTTGTTTCCTTGATCCCCACAGTTTGTCTAAACTTGAAAGCAATCTACCACTCCTATTTTTGCTTCATTCTGTTCCCATACTCCTCCTCCTCCTCCTCCTCCTCTTTTCCCCTTGCTTTTTTTCCATCTTTCTTTTCTCAACCCACCACCTTTTGCCTTCTCTTCTGTTCCTCCTCCTTTAACCAGCACATACAGAACCTGGCAGAATTGCAAAAAACGGATCATTCCAAATGGAACAGCTGGTGTGTCCTCTGAGTTGGGAGTGAATACAGGAGAACATGAAAAGCACTTATTAAAAATGAGGTGAAGACGGGGGTGGCAACAAATCAGAAGAGAAGCACAAGGATAGAGTTTAGAGAAGTACAGGGAAACAAAAAGTTAAAAGAAAAGCAAGCTGCTGGCATCTAGTGCATATAGAAGCCTTTCTCTCCAAACCACGGGAGACCCAAATGCATTTTGTGGGGTAATGGGGCTCAAGGCAGAGCCTCAAATAGTGGATCTGTAGGGACAGAGCAGGCTGTAGAAGAGATAGCAGACATTACAGATGTAATATACTATTTTCCCTGCCTAATTCCAACCCCTATGTTCCATAGTAGCTTTGTTTTACAAATCATTTCCACACTAGGCAGTCCTGGCAGTCCACAAGTTAGAACCTTCCAATTCAGCCTTAAAAAATCTGCACGATGATCTATAATGCATGTTAGCATGTTTGCTACTTATGTGTATGGGAAATATAATGACTTCATCATATGTCAACAGAAAATTGCAAATTAACAGCTCTCCTAATCTGGTACCCTCTAGATATATTCAGTCTACTGTTAGCAAACTTTGAAGTCAGCATAACCTTCATTGGCTGGAAATTCTGAGAGGCATAGTTCTGATATATATGGTATAAAGAGCAGTTGGGTATATGAAATTTCCTACATTTTTTCCATGGATTCCTTAACTTTGGAAACATATTTTGAAGGAGAGATTGCAGTCTGCAGAAGAAACAAGAAAAAAGAAATTTTGTTCTGCTTAAAGGTAAAAAGTTAAGGTGTAAATCCATTAAATCCATAGCATAGAATAAAATGTTTTAGTCAGCTTACATATTGAAAGTAAATCAGCTTTAATCAATTGCAGAATACCTTAAACTCCTATTCTTATAAGGAAACAATTTTGCAATCTGCTAAGAGACCTTAAATGGTCATGTTTATAGAAGTATAAATTAACTAAACACATTTTATGTTTCTTTTATGAACCCAGCCCACGTAGTTTGTGGTTTAAGGTATTCATAAAACCAGTATAATTGTGTAAATCATCATTCAGTTAACCATGAGTTAACACAGGGCAGTCAAACTCATGTCGTCATGGCAGTGTTACGTGACTTTTTTCCTCTTTGCTAAATTGGGTGTGGGCATAGCTGGTGCATGTTGCATCTGGTCCATGGACCATGAGTTTGACAGCTCTGAGTTAACACGTCATGTGAACAGAGATGTTCCTTCTGAAATTCCATGCATATTTTATGGACATATGAAGTTATCCATCTGTGCAGGAACTGGTCATAAGTACACCAGCCAAGTTATTGATCAAGTGGACACTGCAAGTCAGTGTTCACTTTATTTCATAAATAACTACTTAGACCAGGTAGTAACAAATCTGACAAGAAGTATTCTAAATCAGAGATTCCACTTTAATAAAATAAAAAATGAGAGTAAGAAGCACTTATTAAAGTTTCCAAAATTTTATGTCTATCCCATGCTAACATTAAGTGCACCTTGCTGAAATATATATATTTCTTTCTTCCTTGCCCAGTTGAAGGAATTGACACAGATATATACATTTGGTGGCAGCCACATGTTAAAGGAAAATGTTAATAAGTCTGAAGATTTTAGATAAATTGGCTGGGATTGCTTATTTAATTTATTAATAGATTTCTATCAAATTTTAGGGGCACAAAGTAGCTCATAAAGTATTCAAAAGATACGTATCTCCATCCAAAATTTTAAAAAAGGAAAATAAAAAACCTCAATTTATCAACGTGAAATAGTCTTCAGAGTGCATTTGAAGATTACCACAGATTGGGATATACTCAAGACAGAAAATTCCATAAATTTGAGATCAAAACTGACTACATGCTGCTTCATGTGCCCACCAGCCAGATGGACCTTTAAGCTGTGAGGGAAATCCAAATTAATGCATTGAGTTTTCAGTTCCTCATTACCTACCAACCTTAATTGGGCAGTAGGGTTTAGATTATGGGTGTCAAACTCAAGGCTGGATCTGGCCTTGGGGTGCTTAAATCTGGCCTGCAGGGCTGGCCTAGAAATAGCAAAGGACCTGCTTGTAGTGCCTCTGCTAGCAAAAATGGGCATGGGAGGACCCGTGCACCTGCCCGCACCCCATTTTTGGCCTGCATGGCCTCCTGCAACACCCTGACAGCCAAAATGCCCCCCACCCCATTTTGACCAACAAAATGCTGCAGGAGGCTGTCCATGCAGAGAACTACAATGCTAATCTGGGCCTCAAAGAAATCCACTTTTGACACCCTGGTTTAGATAAAAGTATTTCCTTTGTGTTTCTCTTTGGGCAGATCCATACTTTCAGCTTATACCATTCTAAATACTAGGAACCTGTCATTTCTAGAAGGGAGGAATCTATGAAATCAACTTCAGTCTATCCCAGCCACTCGGTAATGCAACAATCAGTTATATTTTCTGGTCCTGTGTCAAAAGTAGTGTTGCCTATCTTCTCTTGGTTCAAACTGTAGTGTTCAGTTTGCCTGTTGTGCTTCCAATCTGCAATGTTCCATTTGGCTATTGTGGCCTGAAATGGGAATTCCATTCTCTCGAGAGTTTGGTTACTAATATTTTTATTTTTTAAAAAGCGCAAAAACTTTTTGGCAGGCAAAAAAGAAAAAAGTTAAATTTCCTTTCTAATGTAATTATAAACCTGTTTCATAACTCTGGTTGCTCTGGTTAGATTCAACTTCCAACAAGTTAAAATTGATTTTAGGGATGTTCCTCTTGGCTGTCTTCAACTGGCATACTTAACTGGGCAGGGGAGAAGGATGTGCATCACAGAAACACAGAAAATGTATTAATTGAGCCAATCAACAAACCCTACTGTTCCATATTATCATTCTTGAAATACTCTAACCTGATTGGCTGAGACGGACTGCACTATGATTGGACTGAAGAACAATGGTGATTGGTCAGTAAAGAAACTCCCGTGATTGGCCGAGCCGATCGTGGGAGATTCAGAAGGCTGTCATTGGGTAAGAACCGCTGGCAAGCTCTATAAGAAGTGCTGCCATGGCTCGCAGGTCCAGCACAGATCTATACAATTTAATAAAGAGCTGAAGTTACGTTGGTCTCGAGTCTCTTTTTCCCACGCCTCTACACTGGCAATGAAGGTGGGATACTGAGACAAAGAGACCAGTCGGGCACGTGGCAACCGAGCTGAACAACCGATGAGATGGCCGGCAGACTCGCCCACCCGTACCATTCGACCAGGCAACGAGGAACTGGGAATCATACACATTATCGATTCCTAATGTTCTCCGAGAGCAACAACTTGAAGGATGCAAGACCACCAAAAGAGAGAGCTGGTGTTCCTGACCCACTGTGCGGCCCAGCCATATTCAAGATGGCCAAAGCGTTGGCCAAGCCAGAAGACGTGAAGGAAGATGGCTTGGCCAGACCTTAGATCAGCTACTTTGAACCACTATTGCGCCCGGCTTATCCAAATCTGATCCGGAGACATGAATTCTACGTCGGGATCAAAGGACGAGAGAGCATCGGGATTTCATGACAGCATTGAGGAACATCGAGAGGTGCGTGTGGTTCCTCAAACATGGACGAGGCTCTGAGAGACTATGCGTCGGTCCTCAGTCTCAGAGATCCATACTCCAGACCAGACTAATGGCTCCGGCCACATTACAGTTACTGAAGCCATTGCTGAAGCCACACAGCACTCCAGGCCACAAAAATCAGCGGCCCAAGATGCAGCAAATGAATGCAAAGGACCCGCACACCAAAAACTATGTCGGGAGACCAACACATCTCGCCGAGAAGATACGAGATCAGGCTGGTCACAAAGCCACAATAGCACCCATTTGAGGACATCGAACTCTCACCCAAACCGACAACGAGGAGGAGGAACCCACAGCATTGCAGGCAGAGCGAGACCGTCGAAACAAGTTGTAAGTTGGGTTTCCAGTGCGCTGGGATGCCGGTGGCAACCACCCCCGTTCTGAGTGCCAAGTTCTTAGACCCCATTTGGCCAGTACTGTGAGAAATGGGGAACACATTGCCCAGTGCTGCCGAAACAAACGAACTCCAGCCCAAGGCGATGCAAACAACACGCCCCCCAGGACACTCGAAGACAGATTCTCTGAGAACCGATGGAGCGCGTGAAAATAGAAGCAAGCGGCTCAGCGAAACCCAACGACGTGAAGAAACCCACCAAACCAGTCCACCATCGGCCACTCAGACAACTCCAATGCAAGAAAAGTGCACGTGCAGGTCAGCATCGAAGGCAGCCATGCAGAATGGAAAAGTGGACTCTCGGATCTAGCTCTCCATTGTATCCTGGACACGTAAGAGGGTTAGTGCTCAGACTTACAAAAACAAAGCTGGAGAACCAGAAACTAAGACCATTAAAGACCATTCAGGGACACCAGAATCCCGTAATAGGAATTGACACTTCCATGTTACCGTTCAAAGCATGGAACAGTACATCCCCACTCCTATTGGTGATAGAGACACGCCCAAGCCTACTGTGTCTGGAATGGTTTGCGTCATTAGGAATCGAAAGGTGACGCGGCATCACCACTGCGATGGGAAAGACTGACTGAAGGAGAAGCTGATGAAGGAATTCCAAGAAGTTTTGGGACGGACAATTAGACAAGTACTAAGGGTCCCCAATATCATTTAATGTGAACCCCAATTTGCCCCAATTCTCTGTCTCAAACCAAACGAGTTCCCTTCGACGCTCAAGCAAAAAATAAATGAACGTCAAGCAACAAGATAAGCTCATCGCACAAGGGGTCCGTGGAACCAATAGATCATGCGATGCTGGGAGACACCAATAGTCACCCAATAAAACAAGATGGGTCCGTAAATTTTTGGGACTATAAAGTGACCCTTAATAGTGCACTGCAACAGATGTGCATTACCCCAGTTCCGGTTGGTACAGCACCTCCTACACTCACGTCAGGGAGGAAAAGTCTTAGCGAAGCTTGACCAGTGCAGGATTACAACAAGCACCGCCTGTCGATGCCAAGACTGCGGAAGCACAAAACCATATGTGACCCAGAGGGGGCTTTCCTGTGCAAAAAGACTCCAATTCGGAGTCAGTGTGCACCAGGGGTGTTCCAGAGCTTAATGGAAACGGTTACTGCAAGTCATTAAAGGGTTGGCCATATTTTGATGATGTCTTAGTAGCAGCCAAAGACAGAGACAATTAGAAGCTGACTCATAGGAGAGTCCTGCAGGAAATTTAAAAACACAGGACTAAAAGTTAAAAAAAGAAAAGTGCAGTGTATGCACTGAAAAGTTGAGTGCTTGGATACTAGTGGATAAAGACGAAATCCACCCCACCCACAAAAAAATTAAAGCAATAAAAGAAGCCCCAAGACCTCAAATAAGGCAGAATACAAGCCTTTCTGGGACCAATTCAATTTCTACAATGTCCTTTTGTCACAAAAGGCAAACAACAGCGGAACTCTGCATAGGTTACTGACAAGCACGTCGACCACCTGCGTCCGGGGCAAGCAGGAGAAGGCTGCCTTCTGAAGGTAAAGATCTCCTCACATTCAAATCAGTCTCAATCCAGTTACAGCAAACCCTACACTAACGTGACCTCGACGACGCCCTCTCCATTCACGGCAATCGGAGTCACTTACTGAGCCATACTCTTGCCAGATGGGAGAGAAGCACGATTGCATACTTCTCTAAGACACTATCAAGGCAAGAAGAAATTATAGCCAGCGCGACAAGGAGGCCTAGCAGCAGTACCGGGTCGTGAAAGCAGTTTCTCATAATTTTTACGGTAGGGACTTCACCCTACAAACCACTCCTGGGGATTACTGGCAGGAACAAGGCCCACTCCCAACATACCTGGTCATCCCGGATGACAAGGTGTCCAAGTTCCTTGCCGACCTAAACTACAACAGCCATTTAAAAAACAAATTGCACTCAAGGAAAAACACGCAAATTATCATCAACCACACCAAGAATGCATTAACCGCCAGTTGAACCATTATTCCTGCCAAAATCACAACCGACGCGACGACACACCCAAGCACCACCACACCTAACCCAAACCCTGAAGCACACAATAACAGCAAAACGCTCACTACTGCATCGATAACCCTGACCACCAAACCACAACCGCCGTCCCTCACGACACAAACGTTGCTAGAGAGACAAAAACACACAAACAAGAACACGCACACACTTACTCCCGGTCTCTGCGGCCTCCCGTTTTGACGCACACCTGAGTTCTAGCAAAAGGGTGGCCGGAAACAACCCAGAGAGCCACCCGCTGACCCAGTCGTTAAACTCTTCTGAAACTGCAAGAACTGAAACCTGATCTTCCGCCAGAAACGGGGCTGCTATTACTTGCTGGGTGCAACAGAACTAGTTGGTTCCAGACACACCACTTCACAATACACCCAAGAATATCGGCACCATCGTCTTTGCACGAAGACACCAGGCATTGTAAACGACTGAAAATCCCCTAGCCAAAGCTGACGACGTGTGGGGGTGGCCAGGGAAGAGAACAAAAAACCATTTGAAACTGGTGGCCAACATGTGACCAACTGTCAAAGATCCAGATAAGCCCTACGCAACGAATGTACCAACCCTGAGTGGGAACCCAAGGGCCCAATGGTCAAGGGTCCACATAGACTTGCGGGACCCACAAAAGGGCACCAACTTTTGACGAATCGCAGTAGATGGCTTACTTCCAAACTGGTGGAGTAAGCTAATGCAACCACCACAACTGGAAAGAGTAAAGATTATAAAACAACCTTAACAGACTTTTTTTGCCACCATGGCCTACCTGACTTGCAGAGTACTCTGACAATGGGCCACCATTCACGGCGGATGTGGCCATCTCGACACAATCTGCTTGCCCAGAGAGGGGCATCCATGTGTTGAAAATGGCAAGCGGAACGATATGGCACCAAAGACCCGCTTTAGAAAAACATGGACAAGGGAGCATCACACGAGAACAAATAAATAAAGCTATTAAACAATACAACCACAGTAACACAAGTCGCGAAAACATAAAAAGCCCACAGAGCTCCTGATGGAGAAAACCCTATCCACAAGACTAGACTCGCCACCCAACATACAACCCCGAAAAAACACCAGACTCCATCCAGCTGATACCACTACATTTAGCCAGCGAGACACTGTCTAAGCCAACAAACTTTCTCAGGGGGCCCATTGTGGTTACCTGCAACAATAACCCAAGTGACAGTCCC
Organism: Laticauda laticaudata; assembly: GCA_004320025.1. Taxonomy (NCBI): domain Eukaryota; kingdom Metazoa; phylum Chordata; class Lepidosauria; order Squamata; family Elapidae; genus Laticauda; species Laticauda laticaudata. The sequence goes on along the minus strand of BHFT01042022.1, from coordinate 4,179 downwards.
GTGTCATGCCAAGGCTGGAATGGCAGGCGAATGGGGGACAGTGGAAACGACATGTCGATCAATACTCAAGATCACGAATTAAATTCAAACAACGCCAAAAACACGGCAAAATTTCACCAAAAAGCATTAATAAAAAAACTAGAGGGGGGAGAAACCCCCAAACAATCATCAAAAAAGAAGGAGAAAAGCCCTCCTATTGACACAACACACAACGGCAAACCGAACACACCCAACCAACACAAACCGAGCAGTCAATCCATACACCAATAAATAAAAGAAGAAGCCAACAATACTCACCAGAAAGCGAAGGCAGCAGAATGGTACCAGCGGAAGATGACCAACTCGAAGCCTTGCCTGGAAGGAACAGCCAATCCAGTTCAACCAGCCTGGAAAGACCAGCTGGGAACAGAGAAGCCGGCAACTCAACTGAGCCCAGTAGACCAGGTGGGAGTTGCGGCGAAAGGCCTGACTCACCCTTCCAGGCGGTTCCATGGAGAAGAGCAGGAGAGACAAAGATCCCATCCAAACCATCTGAAGACCACGCAGCAACTGAACTGCGCAGGTCAAGTAGGCAGGTTAAAAGCCCTGCCTACCTACGTGACTACGTCACATAGGATGGACCATATTAATATTCTTGAAATACTCCAACCTGATTAGCTAAGACGGACTGCACTGTGATTGGACAGAAGAACAACGGTAATTGGTCAGTAAAGAATCTCCCGCGATTGGCCGAGCTGATCGCGGGAGATTCAGAAGGCTGTCATTGGGTAAGAGCCGCCGGCAAGCTCTATAAGAGCTGCCGCGGCTCGCAAGTCCAGCACAGATCTATACAATTTAATAAAGAGCTGAAGTTATGCTGGTATCGAGTCTCTTTTTCCCGTGCCTCTACACCTACCAGACTTAAATATGACTCCAATAAAACAAGTCATTTACGGAGTTAATTGACGTCTACCCTTTTTGTAGCAAATTGTGACTTAGTTAGCACTCTATTCACTGCTAGGAGTTGCTCATCCTTCAGAGGTAGCTGAATACATTTCCAAATCTCACAAGCCATTTAGAACCATGTGGGATCAGACATAAGGTCCAACAGGCTTCTCTCAGCAAGTCCTAATAATGGAAGTAGGAGCAAGTATTCAAGGGTTAGAGATATTGATCTGTGATCTCTGTGCTCTCCTACACGTTGCAGGCAGCCTTATATAGTGCCCCCTTCAGGTAGCTGCTGTGCTTTTACACATTTTAGTGTAGCATGCCAATTGAAAGGTTTTACCTACAATTACATGGCTAGGTCAACTGATAGACTGGCTGGTCAAAGTGATATGGACAGAGTGGGCATACCATCAGGTGGCATAGACTCTTTCTCCCAAGTGACCTGTTGTTCAGTACTATTTTTATTTAAACCTTTAGAGACAGAATTTTGCAAGCAAAATAAAAGATCAAACCCCCCCCGCCCTTATCTTTCTGTGAGCCAAACAGGGCCTTTACTGAAACATTTATCTATATTACATTCAGGTCCAGACTCCAGCCCTTTTATCTGACTGTTGTCTTGGTTATGGATCTTCATCCTGTTCTTCATGGCCATTCATTTTGCCATTTACACAACCAGACTACTGAACAGGAGAATGAACAGTTCCATGAAATTTTCCAGATGCCTTGTGCAACATGTGATCATATTATTTCTGGAGTAGAGCTCATGATGTAAAAGTTAGCATATTTTAGGTTTTGTGTTTGAAAAGACAGCTGGACTTGATCTTGTAGAAGCTGGCAGTAAACATTGGTTTATTGCCCCAGTAAACTTGCCCCAATTTGTGCTTAGTGCAAATAAATCTTCAGCCTATATAATCTTACATAAATGGTGTGTGAGTTTAGTTTTCCCTTGCATCTCACGATTCATTTAGGTGCAAACAAGAGGAAAATAATTTGTTTTAAAGGGACTAGACTTGCTATGGACTGGTTGGGAGGTGGAAATGGAAGCACTTCATTTCCTGCCAACAGAAGACTGTGGATCCAAATTTGTCATGTGTGAAAGATCAGGTCCATACATGAACGTTCAATTTAACTGATTTATTGCAAAAAGCCTTTGCCCAGGAAACTTCTCAACTAATGGTCACCACCTGGCTATAGTTAGATAAGGGTAACTAGCCATCATGGGAAGTTGAACTTTATTTCTGGTTATGTAACAATTCTAGTCTGATCCTTTTTACTCCTCTCCCTTGCTCTGCCAGCCCTTTTCTATAAAATTCTATAATCCATAATCCAGTCAAAAGTATCACTAAGCTTCATGAGGAACTGCCATGAAATCACAGTGTTTTGAAATCCCCCCGCCCCTCATGACCAGATAGTTAGTTTAAAGTCACTCTTCTATCCTGTGAAATGGAAGAAAGGTTGCTGTGGTATCAAATTTGCTGCTCTGATAGCCAAACCCTATTCTGCTTCAATAACATTAGCAAGTGGTGCTCCCCTTAGTTTTAATATGGGACAAATTAAGGAAAGCAATATGTGTGGGGCAAGTATAAGGCAGTGATTTGAATGATGAGTTTCCCAAAAACAAGATGAGTACACAAGGAATGCTTTGCCCCTGTGACCTGTCAGTTGAACATGTTCATGCTTTGGTTAAGGAAAAAGCAAGGAAGACCCTTCTGTGAGTAACTAGAGCAGGGATGTCAGATTTGCATCGTCACGTGACATATTGGGACTTCCTCCCCCTTCACTAAACTGGGCATAGGCATAGCCAGCGGGTGATACATCTGGCCCGCATTTAACTGATTTAAATCAGTTAAACCAGGATTTGACAGAGGAAGTTTCTTTTGCAGCAGGTTTATGCCATCAGATTTGATTAATGACTTCCTACCATTTCACCTGCAACCCCACATTAGCAGCTGTTCAACTGCTACCACAGTCAGTCTAGCATGAGACCCAATAGAAGAGGTATTTTGTGGGTTCCAAGAGTTGCATCTGGCAGGATTCAGGGGATGTGTCTTCTATGCTGTGGTATCTATTATGCGCAACATTATCCTGTTCCCAAGGCAGGATTAGTGCTTTCCCTCCCATCCTTCTGGAAATCCCTCAAAACCTGGCTATGTTAGCAGTGTGTGAAACTCAAGGGAATGGTAACCTGCTGAGTTAGCAGCAAGTGCAAGAAATCAGGAACCAGTTCAAAAGTAGAGTTCAAAAGTACTATGTATTTATTTCATGCTACTTATACACAAGAATCTGAACCACTTGTGGTCAAGGTAGTTTGGTGCCAGATGAGAGTCAATGGACTTCAAGAGGGGCTGGTCTCTTTTGGGGCCTAGAGATTCCCAAGCTGATGTGTTTGACTCTGCTCTTGGACTCAGTTGGGTCGTCTTCTACAAGTGGCTCCACTGCTCATAATAACTAATGCTCTTTCAAGTTACCCTTCAAAAATAATATCAATGTTCTAATGGCATTCAGTTTTAACATTATTTTACAGTTTTACTGTATGTCACCCAGAGTCACATTCCATGAGGTGGGTCCCTATAAATATGATTTATGGATAAATAAATAGTGATGAAGCAAAGTTTTGATCAGCTGAAAGTAGGGAGGAATTTTTCACATGCCTACTTATAACTCTGGATATAATTATTGCTTGTTGAATTCTTCTTTACATCTGAAGATTCTCCATCCATTGAGATAGCATCTGTGATGTCACTTCAGAGAGGATATTGGGGACATCATCATCATCATATCTATCTATCTATCTATCTATCTATCTATCTATCTATCTATCTATCTATCTATCTATCTAGATCTATCGATAGATAGATATGGAGAATCAACTGGCAGAGTCTATTTGGGAGAACAGTTTGTGTGTTCAATGAAAGAGAAGTTATGTCTGCTACTGTGTTTTCTAGTTATGAGTTTCTGGATGCCATAGTATGTCTTGAGGTATTGGCAAATGTTATTTTATTTTCTTGGATTGCATTAGGATTTTTTTTTTTAAATAAATTTTTATTGGTTTTTAAAACAAACATAAACAAACAAAACATAAAAACATCAGGCCATCTTCCATAAATATATACAAACAGTGTGTCGGTTGGTTTACAAATTTTTTTGTGCTTCCATTTGGTGGTCTTCAATTACAATTACATTATATATGATCTCACATTTTCAATCCAATATTAAATGCATTAATATCATTATTAATCAATCATTTGACTA
>BHFT01042020.1:5032-15529 GCA_004320025.1 Laticauda laticaudata | reverse complement strand
GAAGAAGAAGAAGAAGAAGAAGAAGAAGAAGAAGAAGAAGAAGAAGAAGAAGAAGAAGAAGAAGAAGAAGAAGCATTAAGACTTATTTTATTGAGCCATCACCTTTAAACAATGGCTTTTCCCTTCAGTCTTGCATTCATACTGAATTTAAACAAATAATGCATAAGAAGACAAATTAAAATCCCATAGATCCTTGGGTAACAGATGCTGAGTATTTTCGACTGCAGCTGTTATGATGTCTGGAAATTAAAGGGCATCAGGTTTTGGGAAGCTGCCTAAAGATATTAGGGAATACTTGATTTATTAGTACTTGACTCTTAATATAAATCTTTCATCTAAATGTAACTACTCTTCAGGATATATGATGGCTGATGAGGGGCAAAACCACATTAGTAATTCGAGGCCCACTTGAGTGGTATTTACATTATTCAAACTGAGGAACAAACACTGGAATGTTACATTGCTGGATTAATATAGGCAGAGTGAATTAATTAGGAATTTTAAACAAACTATATCCAAAGCTTAGGAAATCTGTCCTTTAACCCATTCTCTCTTTCATGGGTGGATCCAGCAGACTAATATCATGTACTATTATTGTAGCAAATATGCCACCATGCCTTTTAAACCAGCGGTGTTAAACTCAAGGCCTGTGGGGTGGATTCAGCCCCTGACATGAGTGATGTCAAGTGATGCCATGCCCACTCTGGCCCCCCGAGATCAAGCACAACCCTGATGTGGCCCTCAGATAACAGATAATCAAAGTTGGAAGGAATCTTGTAGATCATCTAGTCCAATCCCCCACCCAAGCAGGAGACCTCACGCCATTTCTGACAGATGGCAGTCCAATCTCTTCTTGAAAGTCTCAAGTGATGGCGCTCCCACAACTTCCAAGGGCAAGCTGTTCCACTGGTTGATTATTCTCACTGCAGAAAGTTTCTCCTTATTTCCAGGTTAAATCTTTCCTTGTTCAGTTTCCATCCATTATTCCTTGACTGCCCTTTGGGTGCTTTACAAAATAGCTTGAGCACTTCCTTTCTGTGGCAGCCCCTCAAACATTGGAATAGTGCTGTCCTGTCTCCCCTGGTCCTTCTCTTTACTAGACTAGCCAAGCCCAGTTCCTGCAACCATTCAGTGTATGTTTTTGCCTCCAGGCCCCACATCATCCTGGTTGCTCTTCTCTGTACTTTTTCTAGAGTCTCAACATCTTTTTTTATAGTGTGATGACCAAAACTGGATGCAGGACTCTGAGGCTTTATAGAGTGATAGTAATACCTCCTTTGATCTTGATTGTATCCCTCTGTTAATACAACTTAGGATTGCATTAGCTTTTTTGGTGGCAGCTGCACACGGCTGGCTCATATTTAGCTGGTTGTCCACTAAGTCTCCAAGAACCCTCTCACAGTTACTGCTATTGAGCCTACCCACTCTATATGTGCACTGTTGGTTTTTCTTGCCTACATGTAGGACTTTACTTTTCTCTACATTGAATTTCATTTTGTTAGATATGGCCTAGTGTTCTTGTCTGTCAAGATCCATCTGGATCTTGAGTCTATGTTTTTGGGTGTTGGCAATTCCTGCCAGCTTAGTATCATCTGCAAATTTGTTTGTATCATCTGCAAACCCTCAATGAAATCAAGTTTGACACCCCTACTTTAAACAGCGTTTTGATACCTGGACAAGGGGAAACCATCTACAGCCAGTGAAAGGAAGGAGCAATTGTGGTTTAAGATCTGCTCTTAACCAGATCTTTCTGAAATGAAAATAAAACAACAGCGAGGGCTACCAATCTCTTGTTGCACAGTTTACTAATGCAGCCCTAAATAATGCATTTTTTTCTCCTTTTTGAGGGACACTGCAGCATGACCTAGTCCATGTAGAGAGAAGATTTGGTAGAGGTCTGACAAGATAAGCTCTTGTGAGTTCTACTGATCTCTGCAGGATAATATTACGGACATAGTTAATTGTTCCCGTAATACTAACAGGGCTGTGAGATGTTAAATCCTCAGCAGGCTTAGGAGATGGATTATAAATTCTTCTTCCAGCTTGCACATTCATATGCTATAATAACTGCACCAAAGCACCATAGCAAATAGCATTTATTCCTGATCCCATATTCTTGACTTTGTGCATAGAAAAATAATACAAATTGAGTATATGCATGCAAGTTGAAGATTTTTCCCTGTTACAAAATGAAGTGGATATCATGATGGAGCATTTTTTGTTGGTAGAGGGAAGAAAAGAATAGCATTTTCAGCTTCTTTCAAGGAACTTTTTAATGAGTTCTTTCTTAACCTTCTTCAGGCCATGCAACAAATGTATATTCTGAACCAGAATATGAAATGTTAGCATATGCACAGATATCATAGACAAAAAAATGAGATATGAGATGTTGTTATATCTCATAGTTTTAACTTTATATTTCTTTTATATATCTCCTGTTCTGTAAGTAACCAAAACTCCTTTGGGACATGTTTGTTTTTACTCATTTTGTTAAATTATCTTTTTAAAGAAATTTTTCTTTCCTGTGATCTTGCTCTTTTAGATTTCAAAAAGTGCTTTACAGAGATCACAGCATAATAATATGGAGTAATCAGGTTTCCAGCAGCTGTGTTTCTTTCCCATAAAATGTTAAGCCTTCCAGATATCACCTAGCAAGACAAATTATAGTATAGGAGGGTTTTGGAGTGGTGGTGGGGGGAGCAGAACATCTGTTACAGATTGGAGAGAAAAAATGTTTCTGGTTTATGGGATATTTGCCAAGAAATAAAGACAGTAATTCTTTTGGAAAATGAAACAACTTGAAATAAACGTCTTCAAAAATATATTTCATAGGCCTTTTCAGCTTTTTAAAATATTGTTTTGAGGTTAATTGTTATGAGCATTTATTGGCAAACATTCATTTTCTAGCTACTGAAATATTTTTAGCTTGATTCCTTCCTGCTGCCTTTATATACCCACCCACCTACCCATCCATCCATGCATTTCATCCATGCGTTCCATCCATCCATCCATGTGTTCCATCCATGCGTTCCATCCATCCATCCATGTGTTCCATCTATGTGTTCCATCCATGTGTTCCATCCATGAGTTCCATCCATCCATCCATGTGTTCCATCTATGTGTTCCATCCACGTGCTCCATTCATGAAGCCCATCCTTGTGTTCCAACCATGTGTTTCATCCTTGCATTCCATCCATCCAACCAGGCCATGAAAACAAGCGAAGCCTCATCCGTGGGATGCAGGCAGCACATGAAGTCATGCTCCCTCCAGTCCATGGAAAAACCTCTCTCTGCGGAACTGGTCCCTGGTATCCAAAAGGTTGGGAGGTGGGGCTTCTAAGCTAGTGGATGAGGTACACTATATCCATATACTTGGACTTGGGAGATAGATATGAGATAGAGTTTCAGAAATGATATGCCTTGATAATACACTGTATTCAAAATGTTTATGAATAAAAACAAAACATTTACTGAAAAAAAAAAAGAAAGAAAAACCCAAAAGTAGTTCTTTTTCCATGGTGGATCTCTTCCAGCACCCCACCAGAGATTCAGAAAAGATCTTCAGTGAAATCGTTCAGGAAACCCTTGAAGATTTAACATCTGCACAGGACATTTAGAACATTATAGTGGAAATGATTAAGTTAGGAGTTAGCCCCTTGGTTTTTACTCTTTATTGTTTTTATGAAATGCTGTGTGATTATGCTGTAAATTGCCCGCAGTCAGTCCTAAGTATTTACTCCCAATGCATAAACAGGAAATACTAAGGAAAAAAATTTTATTCATTGGCTAAGAAGAAGGATGTTAACAAGAAAGAGGGGGAGAACAAAGAAGAGACAGATTTGCAGTTTGGAGGCAATAAAAGATAAAGTAGCATAGAAATGCAGGATATTCATGCTGTGATAGATAGAATAGAATTCTTTAGAATAGAATAGAATTCTTTATTGGCCAAGTGTGATTAGACATACAAGGAATTTGTCTTGATGCAAATACTCTCAGTGTACATAAAAAAATGATGCATTCATCAAGATAGCCCTTTTCTGGTTCACTTGATTTGTAAATGACATGAACACACAACTTCAGTGTTTCTGCTCTTCCTTCCTTTCTAGAATTAAAGATGTCTTTGACCTCCATCTATTAAAACCGCATGTTGGACATGCGTCTGTCAAAAAGATCTGCCTATTATTGTCCAGATCATCCTCAGCTTAATGATGACAGCTGAGCCCAAAATTTCTCCTGCTAAGTGAGATATTTGTCAAGTGAGTGTTTGCCCCATGCTATGACCTTTCTCACCTCAGTTTTTAAGTGGATCACTTCAGTTGATAAGTTAGCCACCTGGTTGTTAGGTGAATCTGGCTTCCCCGTGGACTTGGCTTGTCAGGTGGTCATAAAAGGGGACATTGTGACCATCGTAAATATGAACCAGTTGCCAATCATCTGAATTTTGATCCCAGGAGCAAGAAGGAAGGTCATAACTGTAAAAAAATGGCCCTATGTCATTTTTTAAAATGCCTTTGTAACTTAAAACAGTCCCCAAATGAACTGTTGGAAGCAGAGGTGGGCTTCAAAAATTTTAGCAAAGGGACCTCTGTTCGGTTGTTGGGTGGGCGTGGCCATGGTGGGCATAGCCTAGTCAACCTCCTGCACCATGGCAGGGGGTGCATTTTTGCCCTTCCTGGGCTTCGGAGTCTTTCTTTGAGGCTCCAGGAGGGCGAAAATGGCCTCCCTAGGCTCCGGAGTCTCTCTGGAAGCTGGAAGCAGGCCCATTTCTGGCCCTCCTGAACTTCCTGGAGGCCCGTTTTCCACCCTCTCTGAGCCTCTGTGTGCACCCTGTACTTACCTGCATCCAAAACAGGCCACGTGGGGTCTCCTGGGTGGGGCGGCATGGGAGGGGTGGGGTCAGTCAGGAGTGGGATTTGGGGGGGTTCTCCAAACTGCACAGAATCTTAGCTAGGGGGCTCTCCTGAATCCCTGCAAACCCCCAGTGGCCCAACCCTGGTTTTAAGTCAAGGACAATTTGTAGATCCAATTCTCACAGTCTTCGCTGTGTTATATCTCTTTTCATGACTTCATCAACATTGAAATGTTTGAGTAGGTAGCTTCAAGTGACTGCCGACGAGATCCCTTCCAACTCTCTTAACCAGTCCTTACAATGTATGTTGTGAATAATTCCTAATTGTTTTTTGGGGTCTCCTGCGTCTTTCGGTTTATGTTTTACTGGGCTTTACTTGGTTTGTATGCTCTGGTGATTCAGTTTGGTTGTCGTAGTCTGTTGTTGTTTCTGAGATGTTTTCGATGTGTGGCAGTGTTATCCTTGTGTTTAGCTTGCATTGCAGAGGTGGTATTCAGCAGTTCTGACCAGTCCTGGAGAACCGGTAGTGGAAATTTTGAGTAGTTTAGAGAACTGGCAAATCCCACCTCTGACTGGAGACTTTACAGTATCCTTCCCCTGCCATGCCCACCAAGCCACACCCACAGAACCGGCAGTAAAAAAAAAAAATATGAATCCCACCACTGTTGCATTGGTTATGCTGGAATGAGCTGTGTCATGCTTGAGACATTCAATTTTACATACATTCTTTTTACAAATGTGAAGGAAGAATGAATGGGTCAAGAGAAAGTCATGATTGGATGGAGTGGCTGAAATTGTAGAAAGAAAGAAGCCCAAAGTTTTGATGCCAAAAATCAGTGCGCAAGCAGTGGATAGAAGCAAGCATAGAAAAGTTTGGAGAAAAGTAATGAACGGTTTGGTGTAAATTCACATCCCCCCCCCCCGTTCTTTTTCTTAACTCATGACTTTGATTGGTTTGCCATGCTATTCTGACCTCTACCTAACATTGCTTACCTCGAAAAAGAATAACTGGAGAGTAAACGTGTTTGCATAATATTGATTTTGATCCATTTGGACTCTTTGTTCTCCTTAGTCACAGGAAGTTAGCAGGAAATGAGTGGAAGAGGCATGTTTAGTTGTCAAATTTCATCCTGACATCCCTGAGTTTAATGGGTGATAAGGAGTTGCTTTAAAATCATCCCATGGCATCCAGCATTGCCTGTTTTGTACAGTTTAGGCACTCCTTGATATTTTTTTTCAATCCTAATATATATCTTCTGTGAAATAGGAGATTGGAAATAAAACCTTGTTTAATTCCTGAGGCTTTGAGCCCTTTCCCTAAAGTAGGTTTTGCTACCCATTATGGCTATGGGCTTATAATAGCAGTACAACTTAGACTTATATACCATTTCACAGTGCTTTACAGCCCCCTCTAAGCTGTTTCCAGAGTCAGCCTCTTGCCCCCAACAATCCGGGTACTCGTTTTATCAACCACGGAAGGATGGAAGGCAGAGTCAACCTTGAGCTGGTGGGATTCAATCTGCCAAATTGCAGGCAGCTGACAGTCAGCAGAAGTAGCTTGCAGTACTGCACTCTTACCACTGCACCACTATGACTCTTATAAATACATTTTATGATTCTTTTAATAATCTGTCTATCTATGTTTTTAGAAGGCGATTCCCATTTTGATCTAGCATGCTGAGTTTTCTTTCCATCATTTGAATTCATTTTTACATTTCTTTTTACATTTTACATTTTATTTGATTTGTCAATTGTTTACAAGATACAGGTATAAGAATAAATATAGTTTTGAATACATGAGATAGATACATATAAGAAAAATAAAAAAACAATAGGACAGGAATGGTAGGCACAATTGATGCACTTATGCACACTCCTACAGACCTCTTAGAAATGGGGTGAGGTCAACAGTAGACAGTCTAAGGTTAAAGTTTTTGGGGTTTGGGGAAGAAACCACAGAGTATTCTGCAATGAGTAGAGGAGCGGAGAACTCTTCTTGTGAAATATTTCTGGACTTTTTCAAAGTCTTAATTATCAGTTATTGGCTGCTCATTATTATATTGTTTCACACCATTCTCAGTTCTCCCTATGCAAGCTTTGATATGTTTAAACCAAGGCTTAGGCAAAACATTATTCTACTCCTTACAAGTATCTTGCATTCAGTGAGATTAACAACCTATGCTTCTATTAACTCACTTGTACAAGAATAGGGTCTCTGTATATAAAGTATTAATTATTGTAAAGCTCTGTGTAATGCTTTTGAAGTATTTTCTCAACCTCCATGGCTTTACCTAGAATTTCTAATAAGAATGGAACTAATATGCTGTATTTAGAATAAATGCATCATTATAAAAATTGCTCTTGGTGTTATAAATGCAAAAAAATAATATCTCAAAACAACTATCAACTTGCAACTGTCAACTTTTCTCTCTAGGAAGTCAAATTCTTAAAACATGAAAATAATTTATTTCTGCCCATTTTATTTTCAGGTTAAATTGTTCTGCGTGAACAAGTCTGCTATGATACTAGAATAAATTATGTAGCTTGAAAAAAATTCTGGCTATTCATAAAGAATCATTGAGAAGATTATCCAGAGATATAAGTCTTTTCTTTTAGATATTGACTCCACGAGACCGTACCTCTTACCCACTCAATTCTCCCATGTTCTGTCCAGGAGATAATTTAATAAAAATATTTACAATATACCTAGTTTTGAAAGATGAGAATAGGAGATATTTGTGGAAAATGTATAGATAGGAGTCTATTACAGAGAGTGTGGCCCTTCCATATCACAATTGGTAATTTCCCAACAAGAGGGTCATGTGGAAATAGCAATAGGTCAACAGTTAAAGATAAAGAGATTGTCGGCTGGATTGTCGGCGATGGGGTGAGCAGCCTGTTCCCTGCTCTAGCTCCTGCCCACCTAGCAGTTTGAAAGCAGGCAAATGCGAGTAGATAAATAGGTACCACTTTGGTGGGAAGGTAACAAGAGTTCCGTGTGCCTCGGCATATAGTCATGAAGGCCACATGACCATGGAAGAGACTTTGGATAATGCTGGCTCCTTTGGTTAAGAAACGGACATGAACATTGCCCCCTAGAGTTGATCATGATTGGTCAAGGGAAACCTTTACTTTTACCAGAAGAAGTGCCTCTCTTGAAACCTGTGAATGTTCCCATGAGAAATGTCTAATGGGGTCTATGGTGATTATCAGTCATCTAAATCCTGGTTGTTCCAAATATGCTTTTTTCAAGAAGCAACTGGACTTCCTTGTTTTTCTTTGAAGAAAAGAAGCTTCTTTGAAGAAAAGAAGCTTCTTCAGCTCAGACAAAAAGCAAAAAGGTCTTCAAAGAAAAAGCACAGGGCTGAAGAAGCTCCTTGGATGAGAAGCAAAAGGTCTTCAAAGAAAAAGAAAAACCAGAAAGTCCAGTTGCCTCTTTAAAAAGCACCTTTGATTCTAATGAGGTCTTTGGTGCTCTCTGAGCCTGTTTGTTTTCTTGCAAACATTTCATATCTGCAAGGGAAAAAAAAAAAACCAGGTTCAGAGAGCACCAAGGACCTGACAGTCTAACCTTAAGCTCCAAATATCCTCCTTTAAATCCTCCTTTAAATCCTCCTTAAAAAGGAGGCAAGGTACCTTAACTGGTGGATTTGCCATAATATTACAGGGCAGCAAATGGTCAATTATCAGGTTTATTATTATTATACTAGCACCACTGGACATAACATGGATTTTTCTGCCTCATGCACTGCAGTGCTTAGGGGGTATGTCAGGTTGCATATCTTTTAAACATATCGTTAGCTTTGTCAAGCCTTGTGTGCAAATGTTGACTTCTGTGAAGCAGAAGACCATTAAAATGGCACCACCAAATTTCACGTCCTTTCCTGTTCTTTTGTTTGAATGATAAATGTTTTGACACCGCAATGGAAAATGACTGTTGTTTTTTCTTCTTTTTTCTTTTACAGGTTGTTTTAGTCTTTGCTCTTAGTATTGGTGCTCTTGTAATATACTTCATAGATTCGTCAAAGTAAGTTTTGGAATACTTTTCCTCCACCTTTTTGCTAATGCAGTTGTGCAATTTTGTGTGGCTCGATGCATTTAATTTAAACTCAAAGCTTTATGTTTATCATCTGTGTATAAGTTGAGATCCATTAAAACACCAACAGTGTTCCAGCTTTGATTTCAAAGGCATTGGGAAAGTTGTTTTGGAATTGTTTTTTTTTTTTAAATTCTCCTACTCGTTTTCTCAAATAGAAGAAGAGAAAGAGAATTATGGTCCTGCAGTTCTGTCCTTTAAAAAAAAAAATCACAATACAGGTAGTCCTTTACTTACAACAGTTCATTAGTGACCGTTCAAAGTTACAACGGCACTGAAAAAAAGTGACTTATGACCATTGTTCACACTTACGACCCTTTGCAACATCCCATCCCCACAGTCATGTGAGCAAAATTGGGACACTTGGCACCTGGTTCATATTTATGATGGTTGTACTGTTCCAGGGTAACTTTCTGATAAGCAAAATAACAATGTGGAATCCAGATTTACTTAACAGTCCTGTTACTAACTTCACAAATGCAATGATTCACTTAACAACAGTGGTAAGGAAAGTCATAAAATGGTGGCAAAACTCACTGAAGAAATGTCTCACTGAGCAACATAAATTCTGGGCTCGATTATGGTAGTAACTCGAGGATTACCTGTGTAGACAAGGGTAAAGTGGAGGAATCACCATGAAAATGGCAATGTGTTTATATATGTAATTACTGAAACTAATTAATAAATTATGTGTGATGACCCGGGGTGTGGCACAAAAGCAACAAAGTTATAAAAGTAGGTAAAGTCCCTTTAATTCCTCCAACTTGGCCTCCAATGTCCAGTTATCATCGGCTGGATTAAAAATCTCTCCCAAGAAGAGTTTTTAAAGGGAAGAAATTCAGTTGAACCCAGAGTACATCTAAATTATAAAATTATTAAAACCAACACAAACCACATATGCAGCAATTAATGAGACAGGGCAGGATAAGGAATTGCAGACTTCCAAAAGATAACAAAACACACACAGTTGGGAGATGCCAGAACCCAGATAAGACGGGACAAACAAAGATAATTCATGCTTTGCTTCCAGCAAGGTACTGTGCACAAATACCCTTTTAAAATCCTGTTTTCCCAGCTGCAGCTAATGAAGGAAATCAGGGCCTTTTTCTCCCCCATAACCCATGTTGATCCCTTCTCCGTTCCTCCCTGTGTGCCCTCGGATGAAGAGGTGGTGGCCCTGGGGATTCCTCTGAATGCCCTGCCGGACTGTGCCCTTCCCCAGTTTCTTCCACAGCCACCAGAGCCACACTCCCACTCCCTGTCAGCTGCTCCACCTCCCCCTCAGAATCAGATTCCAACAGGGGCATGACACTATGGCTTATTTGGGAATTGTCATACCTCACTAAGTGCCCTAACATAACGTTGAGTCCTGGCAATCTGAATTTCATCTGAAACTGTTCCCTGGTATTATCCCATCTATAGAGATATGCAGGATGGTGAAATTAAGTCGTATTTTCTTTTGTGTCTGGCGATGACCTTCATGGTTGGGTGATAATAATATTATTATGATAAAACATACCACAGTCTGAACATTATGCTTCCCCCCCCCCCC
>BHFT01042019.1:0-14495 GCA_004320025.1 Laticauda laticaudata | reverse complement strand
AACCAACAGATGGCAAGCTTTTTTGTCTGTTTTACATCCTCTTTGCATCCGTTGGTGCAGTGTGACAGGGGCTTAAACCTGATATCCGTAATACTAAAAATGAAAAAAATCAGTATTATATAAACTTTTGCTCATTTAATTCCTATATACAAAAAGTGTTTTAATGGAAATTTTTCATTGGAAATCTTTGCAAATTACTATAAAAATGTAAACTTTTCTTCTTTCTTTTACTGTGACCAATGTTTATCTCTTTCCAATCAAGCAATTGGAACCAGACATTTCACTGGGCTCTAAATACCAAATCAATAGCATTGAACACAGACTGCTTTCTTTTCTAGCTATCAATACAAGCAAGAAAGGGGAAAACTCTGTTTCCATTTAAATGGAGTCAACTAAAAGGAAAGCTTGGTCAAAATCTATTCACATTTTGCTCAGTTCCAACTTAGGGGTGATAGGAATTAACAAGTGTCAATTCGGATAGGATGACCAGTCTTCTGCAATACTTTTTATGCTGAGAAAGTGCTTAAATGCAGTATTTGATGAACAACCAAACTATTGGCTGAAATAAAGGAAAGGATGAAGCATGATGTTTGCAAAGAATAAGGGAGGGGGTCAGACTTTCATTGACAATTTGTCATAGCTAAATCCAAGACCATCCATTATCCATCCCCACTTAAAAAAAGAAAACCAATGAACGATTTTTAAAGAAACGAATACATATTTTTATTATGTTTAAGGCTTTGCAGATAATATCTCAATATATTCATTTTCCTTGAGAGAGTTAAATATAATGTCCATCTTGCTTATGCTTTGGAAGTGAAAGAAAATAGGACAGCTAGCAAAATAACAGAATCCTGTTGCTTCCTACCTTGATCAAAAGTAAAGAGGACAGGGAAGAAATAAGAATCACTCATCTCCATTTATCCAGCTAAGGGAAAATTGTTTAATGAGGATTTCAGTACCATTCTGTTGAATCTAACTAAATAAATTAGCTATTTAATTAACTATTTAACAAAATGATTTAACTGTACATAACTATTCAATTTTTATTTATTTATTTAACAAAATTTATCTAACAAAATGAAAATCAATGTAGAAAAAAGTAAGGTTTTACACTTAGGCAAGAAAAACCAAATGTACAGCTATAGACTAAGTGAAACTTGGCTCAACAGCAGTTACTGCAAGAGAAATCTTGGAGTCCAAGTGGAAAATCACTTAAAAATGAGCCAGCAGTGTACTGCTACAGCCAAAAAAATCAATACAATCCTAAACTGCATTAAAAGAAAAATAGAATCAAGATCACGAGAAGTGATACTACCAGTTTATAATGCCTTGGTAAGATGCTTAGAATACTGTATCCAGTTTTGTTCACCACAAGATATAAAAAAAGATGTTGAAACTCTGGAAAGAAAGTAGAGAAGAGCTACAGAAATAACTGGAGGGCTGAAGGCTAAAACATATGAAGCACAGTTGCAGGAATTGGGTACGTCTGGTCTAGTAAAAATAAGAACTAGAGGTGACATAAGAGCAGTGTTCCAATATTTGAGGGGCTGCCACAAAGAAAAGGGAGTAAACCTATTTCCAAAGCACCAGAAAGCAAGATAAGAAACAATGGATGGAAACTGAACAAAGCAAAAAATATATATTCAACTTCAAAACTTCCCTTCCATCTGCCAGCTTCAGAATATGTTTAGATAAGCTGATTTCTCTCCATGGTGGATCAGGTTACTAACCATATCCAAGCTGGTGCTTGCCAAAATTTAACTTTCAATTTCCTGAAAATTTTCTTCACTCAGAGAAGAAGCTTCCTTTTTTTTCTGCTCAGGATGCTTTATAATTTCATGTGAACTTCTTTTTTGTTTTTGAACTTCTGTTGAAAATACATTATTTTGTTCAAACTAGGGATTATAGCAGTGGTGAAAGATGTAATTATCATTATCACTGTCATTAATCTGCATCTTGCTTCCTACACTTTACAATCTGAAAGCACTCCAAAGGAGAAGATCCCTCACAACATTTATCTCTGTTTTTAACTGATGTGAGGGAAGCCAGGGAGGCTGCAGACCACTCATAGTAAAATTAAATAGTTATTTATCCATGTGTCACATTCAAGAGTACATTAACAAAGCATGATCAAACTAATTTATCTTGTTGTATTGTGATATATTGTATCAATTTTCTTTGCATTTCCAAAAAGTTTACATTCATTGCAAAATAATGTGGGTTGGTAAAGAAGAATATTTTCAATAATGGGTATTTTGGAGTATTTTGGAATGAGAATAATAAAATATACAATAATTTTCAAAATAGTGCATAGCTAGATTTAGAAAGTTAATGTTTGATGGTATTTTAGAGAAAAAAAGATTTACAAAGAAAGAAGAAAGGGAGCTACCGTATATTCATATTTTAAATGGCAATGCTGATCCAAGATAAGGGAAAGAGAAAGAGAAATGAGCACAGCTCATGACCTCGAGTTGCATCAAAAAAAGTGTAACATCTTTGAGTAAAGTAATATTATTAGAAGATCTGTGTCAGTACAACCTATATGTACATAAAATTGCACTGCTTTAAGTAAACAAAGATTTACTTTCAAATGTACATTTCTACAGACTGAAACTGATATGAATCTACTGTAAGAGAATAAAATGAATAGTATTAAAATGTTCTCCAATAGTTATTTAAAGATGTCATATATGGAACATTCAATGGCCTTTAAAAATATTGTGTTAATCGGTCTATCCAAGCAATGAAACACAAATTATGGATATTGATACACATAGAGATGCAGATGACATGACTGGGGGAAAAACTTCACAAACTTTGCAGAGACAACAGCGAGGCTGGATTTTTCCATCTGGGCAGAATTATCAAGAAAATATTCAATGAAATTAAAAAAAATATTCATGAATAAACTTTGAATATCCAAAGTCAGAGTATCTGAGTTTCCAGGGATACCAAAAGCAGGAATAAGGTTTCAGTAATTTAATATCAGGTTAAGAAAAAGATTTAGCTTGAAAAAAACTCACATTTTATCATCTCTTACCTGCCTGTTGAGAAACTTCCTTGATCCAAGTATAAGTGTAGACAACGTCCTTAGATAAAGGAGGCAGAGGTGTGCTTAGCACTTCCAGATGCAAACCAAGTCCAAGAACTTTCTGCCCAGGTTGGAGATGAAATGTTCAGAGTCCCCTTCTCTATTGAAAAGAGTTTTAGACAGTTCTTTCCAAAGGCTGCAGCTGCTGCTATGCCTTCTGCATTTTCAGAGACCCAGTGCAATGATATGCCAAAGAGCACATTTTTTTTCTTCCTTTTCTCATCCTCTTTCTAATTGTGACTTCAGTTATATTCTGCAGGCATGAGCAAAGTGGTAGCTGACAGACAACTGTGCTGGTTCCCTCCTGGCTTAAATGAATGTGCCTGTGGTGAAAGGAAGGCAAAAACTCCTACTAGAGCATTCACATCACTCTGTAGAGAAGAGCAGTAAGGATGTGCTGTGCTGTGCTGTTCTTTAGCTGCTAGAGAAGCCTGAAAGGGATTCAGGCAAAGTCGTTCCTGCTCATCTCCTGGAAGTCTCTCACTGATAACTTATGGGTTACTTTATGTTCTGGGATGTCTTTCTTGTCACTCAGAGATCAAACAGACAACATCTTATGACCTACTAATTTTGATGGGTATGTGTGTGTGTGTGTAGAACTGAAGTTGGCAAGACTAAGATACAGAGTGCAAAGAGCACCTTCCTTAATGTCAACAAACATGTTATCTTCCTTCCTTCCTTCCTTCCTTCCTTCCTTCCTTCCTTCCTTCCTTCTTTTTTTTAATTCTCCCCCTACCCATCTTCTATTAGGAAGATATTCCACGCATTAGATCTCTGCAGAATATATTTACAGTATCATAAGCAAAAACTCACAGTAATCAGTAGGAAAGAAAACTTGCAGATGCAAGTAACATTTTAAAAAGTCATGCCATTGCTATTTTTGTAGTCTGGAAAACTTCTCCTTGGTGTTGAAATAGGAAGAACTGTATTGTATCTCATAAGAAAACAATTTAAAGCTCTTTTTGAATTTAATTAACTGAAAATATTTATTATCTGACTTTAAACAAAAAGGCAAATTCCAATATTATAAGCATCTAAAAATGCCTCAGGCTGAAATATTTATATTATTAAGTAACAAAAAATAATAAGTATGCCAATGTGAAAACACTTCATCCAGTCATAAGAGTTACAATCATTAGATTTAAATATTATTGTATTTTGACTTTGATGGGTCTTTTTAAAAAGTCACTAATTAGTTCTATACAAAATTTCATGAAACCGTCATTGAGATTATTCTGTTGAAATACTTGAAAAAGAAAGCACATCAGGGTTCAAGCCACATGGAGTTTTTGGACAATAACTCTTCCAGAAGCCATGCATAGCCACTAAGAAGGCACATCCTATATTGAATTTCTTCCTGGGCCACTGATATATCCCTTTGAAACAGGGATGGGATTCAACCAGTTTGGTTCTGTTCTATAGAACTGGTTGTTATTGCTGCTGTTATTTGCTGTTGTTATGGTTCCCAGTAGTTTGGAGAACTGAGTAAATTGGGCCTCTGGCCTGCTTCTCCACTCCCTGCCCAGTCAGTCCCTATCACACATATGCAACATCGTGCACATGTACGACATGCCTGCAGTCTGCTTTTGCCCGCCTTGCAGGCCAGCCATTGCTGCCTGCCTTTCACTGCAGCAGAGCGAAAAGCTTGCAAGTCCCTGGCCCCTCCCTTTGGAAAAAGGCTCCTGTCTGCTCACAGGTAAGCCTGTGAGTCGTGCTAGCCCCTCCCCCATTGTTTCCAGACATCCCGTGGCCATCTGCGGGCTCCCCGGGCCTCACCCAGCCTACCTACCTATCCGTCTCCATCTCCAGGCTTGGTTGGGTGGCTTCCCCACCAGTGCAGCCCCATCCAGCCAGTGCCACTGGCTGAGGCCTACCTATCTGCTCCCCCACATCCCTGGGCTCAGCTAGCTGGCTTCCCCACTGGCATGGCCCCATCCCGCTGGCAGTGCTGGCTGGGGCCTGCCAACCTGCCTCCCCATTCCTGGGTTTGGCTGGCTGGCTAAGCCACCACACAGTGCTCTCCCAGCTCTCCCTACCACATGGCAACCTCCAGTAAGAAGCGCCATTGTTGCAGCCCCTCCTCTGCCACCTCTGCCAGCTTCCTTACATTTTGCTGCTGCCGCCACCACCCACAGAGGTATCTTATTTGGGAGGGCTTGGGGGGGTGCTCCACAGCACCACTACTGCCGCATGCCTCCCCCCTTCTTCCTTTCCCTACTATCCATTGCTATCTGGAGCTTGCAGGATCATTCAGTTCATCCCAGACCAGATGTGAGTGTGAGTGTGTGTGTGTGTGTGTGTGTGTGTGTGAGAGAGAGAGAGAGAGACAGAGAGAGACAGAGAGAGAAAGAGAAAGAGAGAGACAGAAAGGAAAGAAAGAAAGAAAAGANGAAAGAAAGAAAGAAAGAAAGAAAGAAAGAAAGAAAGAAAGAAAGAAAGAAAGAAAGAGGAAGGGAGAGAAAGAAATAAAAAGAAAGTGGAAGGGCGAGAAAGTAAGAGAGAAAGAAAGAAAGAGAGGGAGAGGGGGAGAAAGTGAATTAGGTATATGGATGGATAGATAAATACATGGAAGGAGGGAGGGAGGGAGAGAGAAAAGGAGAGGAAGGAAGGACACAAACTTTGGCCTCAGAAGACTCTTTGAAGCAGCACAGCAATATAGGGCTGGCCTGCAAGGAAACTTGGAGGTCATCTAGTCCAACCCCCTGGTCCTGCAGGAGATCCTTACAGAATTATAGAATAGCAGTGTTAGAAATGTGTTTGTGGTTCTTGTTTTTGTGTGTGTGTGTGTGTATGTGTGTGTGTTTCAGGTGGGTGTCCTAGCTTTAGAAGGAGAGAGGGAAGGAAAAAGGGAAGGGACAGAAAAAGAGAGAGAGAAAGAAGAAGAGGGAAAGAGGGAGAGGGAGAGAGAGAAAGAGAGAGAAAGAGAGGGGGGAAGAGATATATGTTAGACTCAGGCAAGTCTGGCCACTTTTAAAGTTGTGTGAAAGTTTGGTTAAGATATTCCTAAGATCATGGGCTTTAAAAGACACGAAGAGTTAATATCCCTAAAAATAAGAGCATAGTCATTCAGATATACCTATTTCAAGACACAAAGTAGTTTAAAGATTAAAAACTTTAAGTTGTGACCAGAAATGGAACAATGAGAAAATAAATATCATTTATTTAGGAGTGCTGCTGGATGTTCATGTTGTTCTATTGTCAATATATGTAGCCATTTTTTTTACTTAGCAAGATTCGTTGGATGTTTCTTCATTTATTCCTTATTCTTTGGTAGGCTGGTTGAAACTTGCTTTTTCTCTTGTGATTGATTTTTTCCCCAATTCTACCATGGTGAAATTGCCAAATAGCAAGCTTCAATGATTTTTAGATTATCAGTTTTGTAATTCCCCATATTTGCTGATTCACTTATATTGCATGGGTGAATAATTTTTAATTGTATTTTTGTTAAACTTTTTTTTCTTTTCCAATTTTATATGTTTTTAGCGGCAGTTTGAAGAATCATTACTAATTCTAACGGAAAGGCTATTTTGGAATGTAAAAGAGGGATTCAAATCTCTTGAGGATAGTTACCATTTTGAATTTCTGTTTGTTTCATCTTGCTGTCATTCTGCCATTTTTTTCTGAGTAAAAGGAAGGAAAGAAAATATTCAGATTACAGCTTTGAACATTTGCCTTGCACAGAACTGCAGGGATTCTTTCTTTTTAATAACAAAGGTCTCAAAATGTGCCTGCTCAGAAATTAGTATTGGTATTAACAAACCCAATGGAACTGTCAATAGTTTGTTGGTGTATCAAGTGTATCAAGAAGATACACTTCTCAAAGTAGCTTTTAATATGTATGGATGGATGGACTGAACAAATAAAGAATATGAGCTGTGATGGTGCATTGGTTAGAATGCATATCTGCTGACCAAGGGGTGCCAGCAGTTTGGTAGTTTGAATCTCACTAGCTCAAGTTGACTCAACCTTACATCTTTCCAAGGTTGGTAAAATGAAGATATTGATGGGCATAATATGCTGACTTTGCAAACTGCTTAGAGAGGGCTGTAAAGCACTGTGAAGTGGTATATAAATCTAAGTGCTATGGCTAATTGTATTTAAAGTTAGAGAGAGATTTGTTTTTACTGTTCCCTTCCCAGCCTCCAGAAAACTGACAGAACAGGATATTAGCAGTTGGGGCTATTCCCACTGAAAGAATTAACTTCCTCTAAGTCCATTGCTCAACCCACCCACCCCGCCCAAATATATCTAAATCAATGTCCTCTTTTAACGACACAAAATCCTTTGTGGGGTAGAGTCTCAGCAACTAAATATAGCTGAGTGTTTAGGGGCCGGATGTCTTTCCTGTCACCAATGCAGAGTTTTTCTTCAACAGATATATTTTCAGTGTTTCCACTTCCCAGGATTGAATTCACAACCTCCCAATTGTGGAGGTGAGAGCTCCATCTCTAGGCCACTGCACCATTCCCCAAAGATATCTAAGTAATAAAAAATAATTTATAATTTAAAGTACTATATTGCTACATAAATGAATGAAACCAAAGATGAAAACCTCCTAGAATGCATATGGGTCAACATAAAAGAAAAAAAGAATGACATGGCCATAAATGTATATTATAGGCTCGCAATCAAGCAGAAAATATAGATGTCCTTTTTGCCAGCTAACTAACAAACATATGCAGGAAACACACAACAATAGGAATGGGAGACTTCAATTATCCTGATATCAATTGGAAAACTAATTCTGCACCAAGAGAGAAATCAAATAAGTTCCTAACCAACCTAGCTGACAACTTTGTTGTCCAAAAGGTAGAGGATGAAACTAGAGGGACAGCCATACTGGACTTAATTCTTTACAAACAGAGAAGTGACAGAGGAGTTGAAACTACAGGAAGCTTGGGTGAAGAATGACCAGTGTCTTACTACAATTCAACCTAACACAAAACCCAATCAAACAGAACATTAATGACATCAGAGTCTGGATTTTAAAAGAGCTGTTTTCAACTAAACTCAGAGAGAACTGGGAAAGATTCATTGGATTGAAAATCTAAAGAGGAAAAACTATTCCAAGAATCTTGAGAAACTCTAAAAGTTTTTGATCATAGAAGCCCAGACAAGCACAAATACCACTGAGAAAGAAAACAAGAATCCAAGAAGAAAACCACCATGGCTTGCACAAAGATCTCTTTGGAAATTTGAAAAAGAAAAAAAGGACAAGTACAAAAAATGAAAGAAGGACATACAACTTAAGGCAGAATATCAGCAGATAGCCAGAATTTGCAAAGACGAAGTCAGGATAGCCAAGGGCT
This sequence comes from Laticauda laticaudata, assembly GCA_004320025.1. Lineage (NCBI taxonomy): Eukaryota > Metazoa > Chordata > Lepidosauria > Squamata > Elapidae > Laticauda > Laticauda laticaudata. Next base: position 6,092 of record BHFT01042019.1, on the reverse strand, counting down.
CAGAATGAAACAAAGACTTGCAACAAAAGTCAAAGATAATAAAAAAAAGTTTCTTCCAACATATAAATAACAAGAAAAAAATCAAGGAACACAGTCAGTCCCATAAAAGAGGAAGATGGCAAGGAAGTAACAGGCAACAGAGAGAAAACAGAACAGCTTAACTCATTCTTTTCCATTCAAGTCTTTCACGCAAAACAACCCTATAAGATCAACCCACCAAAAACATAATTAGAAAAGACAGACCCAGAAATAAAAATTAAAAATAAGCAAAAAATATTAAGAGAATACCTGTCCTGATCCTGATGAAAACAAATCACCGCCTGATGGATTACATCCCAGAATTTTAAAGGAGCTCGCAGAGTTAATCTCACAAACCACTGCAGCAATTTTTTTTCAATTAATTCCTGGAAGCACCAGCGAACTACCAGAGGACTGGGAAAAGAGTTGAGTGGTTCCATCTTCAGAAAAAAGAAAAAAGAAAAAAAACAGACCCAGGGAAACTATAGACCAATCGCCTAACAATATCAATACCCCAGGAAGATACTGGAAAGAATAATAAAAAAACAGATCTGCCCACATCTAGAAACAAGTAAAGTAATAATTAGGCAGTCCAGCACGGGTTTTGTTAAAAACAGATCATCCCAAACCAACTTATTTCATTTCCTTCAACACAGTGATAAATAGTAGGCCAGCAAAATACTTGGTGGACATTAATATATTTAGATTTCAGCAAGGCATTTGAACAAGTAGACCACAACACTACTTCCTTAGTAAGCTAGAAAAAAGCAGAAACAGATAGCACCACCTCTAGATGAACTTGCAACTGGCTGGCAAAACCGTATTCAATGAGTAGTCCTTAATGGGTCTAAATTCTACATGGAGGGGGAAGTAAGCAGTGGAGTGCCACAAGATTCCATCTTAAGGCCCTGTTCACACTGCCCAACAGATGCAAAAAATGGACACAAACGGACGAGCCAAAATGTTCCATCCATTGTTTACTGCTCTCAGAAGGGCCCAAAAATTTGCATAACCGGAGTGGAATAACACGGATGGGGGGAGGACGCAAGGCAGATGGAAAGCGGATGCAGAAACAAGAAGCCCAGCGGATTGGAAGTGGATGGGCGGATGGCAACATCTGCTAGGCTTCCGGGGGACCTCAGCAAAGCGGATGCGGAATGGATATCAAGCCCCCGCGGATTAAACGGAAGCAGCTCGGAAGCAGGTCGCCATTAAGGGAAAAGACCTGCTTCAGACACAATCAACTGCCCTTGCCCTGTCCTGCCTCGTGCATACTCTGCCTCTAAGCCTTGCTGCCAGCCTTGCCTGCCAGCCTCCCTGCCAGCCTTGCTGTCTGCCTGCCCTGCCAGCTTGCTGCCCAGCCCAGTCCTGCCTGCCAGCCATGGTGCCTGCCCGCCCTTGCAAGCCTTGGTTCATGTCTGCCTGCAGCCTTGGTGCCTGCCTCCCTGCCAGCCTTCCTGCCAGCCTTGGGTGCCAGCCTTCCTGCCAGCCTTTGGTGCCTGCCTGCCTGCAAGCCTTGGTTCATGTTCTTGCCTGCCCAGCCTTTGGTGCCTGCCTCCCTGCCAAGCCCTTCCTGCCAGCCCTTGGTTTGCCTGCCCCTGCCCTGCAAGCCTCCTGCCTGCCAGCCTGCCTGCCTGCCCCTCCCTGCAGCAGCCAACCCCACAAACCATGCTGAAGCACAGCAAGCCCAGCCATCTGCTGCCAGGCCCTTGCAAGAGGGACAGGCTACCATCCCGCCCCCTGGATTCTCACTCTGGTTCTGCTGGGGCTTTTGCAGCACGGGCTCGCTCTTCTGGGCTGGGCTGGGGTTTTGCTGCTGCTTCTGCTTCTGGAGGAAGCTGAGACAAGACTCAGCAGCACCACACTCCACAGCACGTGCACCCTTCACCCTGAGACTGAGCGGGACCAAGAGGAGTGCCAGAAAGACTCATTTTTGTTTTATAGCTTCTTGTTAATAAAGTCTGTTTTGATTCATACACTTGCTTCATTTTCTTTTTTTAATTTAAAAAGGTTTTCTTGGGGAAACTTTTAGAAATGGTTTTAAGCCTTTGCATTGCTTGTGGGATGGGTTAAGATAGCAGTGGGATGGGCAGGGATACCTTTGGATGGGTAATAGTCTTGTGGGATAGATTAAACCTCCAGTGCAAGGCATAGTGGACTGTATGGTCCCCACTCCCAGATGCCACCACCTATGGCCCTTTATCATCAAATAAACAATGTATCATTGATCCACACATTTCAACATAAACACAGTTCTTTATTAAATGCCCTGTTTCATTGTCGGGGCCACTCAAACATTACATGGCCCAATCTCATCCGTGTGATTGAGACAGGCTGAAGGAAGCATCCATTAAGCATCTATCATCCTGTCTTGCCACTCCCACCGCTCCAGCTGGGGAGTTGCACCAGCGGTCCTCAGGGTTGCGCTGCTTCTTCCCTTCACATGAGGCTCTGTTGGGCTTGCACATCCTCAGTGTCAATCAGGTTTCCGCCCTTGCCTCCATTCCCCAGGCTCCATGTCCCATTGCCTTGCTGACGGGTCCACAAGCCTGTCCTATAAAAACTGGGTAGCGGGGGCGCATGAGATTGTGCAGGATGCAGCAAGCTTCCATGATGTGCCCCTCACGGGTCTCTGGGCTATGCCTGCATGGTGGTGAGGAAGTACCTGGAACCTGTTTGGCCAGGATGCCAAAGGGCGTTCTCCCACAACCCGGCCCTTTGCCCGGACAGCTGTAGTTGAAAGATCCTCTCTTCACGGGTGAGAGGATCTGGAAATGTAGGGCTTCATGAAGTAGGTTGTGAGGAGAAGCATCATTCCCCATGATGGAAAGTAGGGCACATTTGTGTGTCGTTGGCAGGGGTTCTGGATCTGGGGAAAGCCCGATGAGGTTGCATTCCAGCCCACCACTTGAGGTGACTGGCTTGTTATTACCTGGCATCTGAAGATGAGCCGTTTGCCTGAAGCATCGATGTTACATGAACTTGTTAGTCAGCATCGACCATGGCGAAAGAGGATGATGCTGAAGGAAGCCCTTGTAAATAAGTGGAGCCTGACTTGGCTGGGCTTTGCAGGCCATGTGCTTTTCCCATCTATGGCTCAAACGGGTGTTGGGGAAGTTCACTTCTGATACCACTGCTCTGTGCAACTTTTCTTCCAGCCTTCTTCAGTGGAGGGGCACTGGAGGAGCTCCTCCTTGTATTCTTCTATGATGGCCTGCACCACTTCTCTGACCAACAATGCTGATGGTGTTGGGGGCAACCTCCAAGCCGTACAGCATGCTCCTGTAGGTGTCTCCTGAGGCCAGGTTGGCGCAGAGTGAGTGCCACTTGAGCCCAGGTTCCAGGCCTGGGCTGGAAGTTGGTGTTTGCCTTGGTCAACCTGGTGTCAGGCGCTGCACAAACTCGTCAAACATGGCTGGAGGCACTCTCTCATGAAGTTTCTGGAATGCCCGAGTGTCTTCGCTCCTGAGCTCCCACATCAGCTTGTTTGTACGTCCATCCTCTGCTCTTCTGGTGAACCATCTTCATACCCAGACGCTTCTGGCCGCCCCTTTTTTTTCTTCCCCGTAGTAGAGTTCACAGAGCCTGTAGATGGCTTCGCACTATTGCAGAAGGATGGTGGGCTGCCAAAAGGACTGTGTTAGATCCGCAGGTGGACATAAACTGGATGCTGTGGAAGAGGAAGAGGCAATAAAGGCTGCAGAGGTCCGCATTGCCAGGGCTGCTGTTCTGAAAGTGAAATACCAGATGTGTTGCTCCCCCTTTTTTATAGGCATGTATACGTGTCCCTTTGCATCTCTTAGGCATCCTTAGGCATCCTCAGGCATCCTGTAGACAATCCTAATTACCAAGAATAGGTCCCCTCTGTGAAAGTTTTTTCCGTTTTAAAACGCTTTGTTTCCGCTTGGCAATCCGTTCTGCAATCCGTTCTGGCGTCATCTCCTTCCTCTCCTGTGGATGCGGATGCGAGTTGGCGTCAGATGCGGAACGGATGCCTACGGATATAGCGGATGCGTAACGGATGCAGAACGGGATATGCAATAGATGCGTAGAGATGCAGAACGGACAAATTGGAATACATTTTCTGCGCGCAAAGAAGTTTTGAACAAGCTCAAAACTTTCTGAGCGGATGAAACGTCAATAAAACAGATGCTGGACGGATAGAGAGGAAGCAAAATGGAGGCCATGAGATACATCGCGTTAACCAATGGATGGCAAGCTTTTTTGTCCTGTTTTACATCCTCTTTGCATCTGTTGGTGCAGTGTGACAAGGGCTTTAGGCCAGTATTCCTATATTTCATTAACGACTTAGATGAGGGAATAGAAGGGGATCTATTCCAAATTGCAGATGATACTAGCTGGCAGGAATAGCTAACATGCAAGAAGAATAGGCTCAAGATTTCAGATGGATCTTGACAGACTAGAACACTGGGCCATATCGAAACAAAATGGAAATTCAATGCAAGAGAAAAGTAAAGTCCTACAATTAGGCAAAAAAAAACCCCAAAAAGACACATATAGACTGGGTGAAACTAGGCTCAATAGCAGTAACTGTGAGAGGGATCTTGGAGTCTTAGTGGGACAAACCAAGCTAAAATATGAGTCAGCAGTGTGGCAGCAGCAGCCAAAAAAGCTATGCAATCTAAATGTATTAACAAGGGATACAGTCAAAGATCAAGGGAAGTACTAATACCACTCTACAAAGCCTAGTAAGAACCACATCTGGAGTACTGCATCCGTTTGGTTCACAACATTATAAAAAAGATTTGAGATCTAGAAAAAAGAACAGAGATGAGCAACCAGGATTGATTAGGGGAGGCTAAAACATACAACGAACGGTTTTGTAGGAACTGGGCTTGGCTAGTCTAGTAAAGAGAAGGACCAGGGGAGAACATTGATAGTGGTCTTCCAATATTTGAGGGGCTACCACAGGGAAGAAAGGGGTCAAGCTATTTTCTAAAGCCCTGTAGCAGACAAGGAATTAAATGGATGGTAACTGTACAAGAGAGATTTAACCTGAAAATAAGAGAGAAAATTCTGACAAGTGAGAACAAATCAAAACTAATGAACAGAAGTTACCCCTCGGAAAATTTGTGGGTGCGCCATCATTGAGACTTTCAAAGAACAGATTGGACTGCCATTTGTCAGAAATTATGTAGGGTCCTCCCACTTGGGCGGGGGGTTGGACTAGATGACCTACAAGGTCCCTTCCAACTCTGATTATCTGTTAAATCTGTTAAATTTAAGTCAGACAAAAATTATTATTACTCATCCATCCAAACTCTTTAATAATCTCTCTCTCTCTCTCACCTCCTCTCCCCTCTCTCTCTCCCACCCTTACTCCCCCCACATCTCACTTAAAAGTTATGTATAGTAGAGTTTTCTTTGATATTCTTTTAAGGGTGATAATGGGAGGTGGATATAGAAGAATTCTCTGTCATTTTCTGGCCTTGAGAAACTAATGTATATGAGCTCTTTTGCTGGCTGAAAATACATGCATAATTATTAGGTATGTATTCATTTATATATGTGTCTAAAATGTACTATGTACTATGATGGTAGGTTTAGGGTTGAAGGTAGATTTAGGGTTGAAGGTAGGTTTAGGGTTAATGAGTGGTTTAACAGAGCCTAAGTCCTGTATGAAAGAAAAAAGAGCGGGAAAGCTATTAATTTTGCCTCAATCTTTTCTATTTATACTTCCTATTGTAACAATGCATCAAGAGAAACTGGTGACAAAGGGCAAAAAACTGCATCATTTTTCCCCACAGACCAATAAATATCTCAGTAAAAGAATCAATCAACAGTAACAGAGAGGAGGAGAAAATATACAAGCTACAGAAAATTGTATTTGTCAGATCTTTCTGCCTTTCAGTCATTCCTGTGATGAGCTCCTTGAGCCTGTCACACTGCACCAACGGATGGAAAGAGGATGTAAAACAGAGAGAAACACTTGCCATCTGTTGGTTAATGAGATGCATCCGTTCTGTACTCACTGCGTCCGTTTTTCATCCTTTCTATCCGTCCAGCATCCGTCTACTGACATTTCATCCGCTCAAAAAGTTTTGAGCTGCACA
>BHFT01042018.1:0-19517 GCA_004320025.1 Laticauda laticaudata | reverse complement strand
TTGAACTATCTTGCTTTGCATGTAATGAGTCTATCTCATATATTAGTTTCACTTTTTAAGTTGCATTACTGAAATATATGAACTTTTGCACAATATTCTAATTTTTCAAGTTTCATCTGTGATAGATGGCAGGAACAGTTGTAAATAGGTGGTCTGTCGGATATTCAGGCCCTAAGTGCCTTTTACAGCAGCACCTTGAAATGTACCTAGAAGCTGGCTGACAATCAATGCAACTCGTATAGCAGCGGTGATATATGGGCACAATGAAAAGTGTCCAATAACTGCTCCCAGCACTGTATTTGGTACCAATTGTAACTTCTGGATCATCCCCCAGGGCAACCCCACGTATAGCATATTTCAGTGACAAGATGACTAAGGCATGAGTAACTATCAGAATGACCTGAAGAAATTTTATAACAATTATTTTGACCTTCATACAATGCTCTTTCTTTTTTATTCCAAAGGTGGATTTTTCTGAGGGAGGGAAGAAGGAAGGAAGGAAGGAAGGAAGGAAGGAAGGAAGGAAGGAAGGAAGGAAGGAAGGAAGGAATCTAAGGCCTCCTGCAATACAGTAAGGAGCAACAAAGACGAAAAAACACTGATTTTGTACCAATTGTAACTTCTGGATCATCTCCAAGGGCAACCCCACGTATAGCATATTTCAGTGACAAGATGACTAAGGTATGAGTAACTATCAGAAGGATCTGAAGGGCACAACTGACATACAGATCAACCTGTGCAAAAGATGACCACAGCTGCCGCTTGCTCTTTAAGTAGAAAGGCCCCCAAGAATGAGGAGGTGCAGTTCCATCCAAGACCAATGATGGAAACATCCCTGACCCTGTGTGGTCAAATAGTCACAGCTCAATCTTGGCTGGATTGAGCTGAAATCTATTCTGCCTCAACCAGGCCCTGCAAAGACTGGGTAAGTACATCGATAACTTCTCCGGTACAGCTCAGAGTTGAGATGTTAGCGTCATGATGATGTCAAATTCCAAACTGACAGAGGATTTTAGCCAGTTGTTTCATGTTTCATGTTGTTAAACATGAGAGGGAAAAGGATCGAGCCTTGAGATACCCCAAAAATGGGGGACTGTGGAAATGACCTGACCCCCAGACCTCAGCAGCATTGAAACTGACCACACTAAGAAAGGAAATGAACCACTGCAACACAGTGCACCCAGCTCCTAACCTGCACAGCCAGTCCAGAAGGACCCTGTGACCAAATGTATTAAAAACTATTGAGAGATCAAGGAGTACCAGATGCACCGCTGTTCCATCCCAGTTCTGCCAAAGATCATTGGCAAGTATGACCAGTCAAACCTCTCAACTGAACTATCAAAGTGTCTGGTACCTGGGTTTATCCATGCTCCTGTGTTGGAACTGCAATTTGTTCAGCTTGTTATTCTGATTATGATTTCTTGTGGCAGGTCACATCCTTCATATTTTCTGATGGTCTCTCATCCCAGAACATCCAATTCAGATTTTTTTTAAAATCAGTTATTGTTACCAGGTACTGCTACCATGTATGATAATGCAGAACCAATGAAACAAGAGTTCTTAAAGTAACTCAAAGGACTAGGGCAGTGGTTCCTAACCTTTTTTTTGCCCCACACCCCTAAAGAAATTTCACTCGAACCTCGCACCCCCTGAAATATATGGTAAATATATGGTAAGATTGAATTATTTAATTATTAAATATATGGTAGGATTGAATCTTTTCAGCTATGTATGTGATGGCCACTAAATAACGATACTTCACTCTAAAATGAAAACAAAGTCCATTGCAAAAGAAAATAAAAATGCCAGCATATAGCCAATATCCTATTATTTACCTGGACTTTTCTCGCATCCCCTGGAATATCGTCTCGCACCCCAGGTTGGATTTTAACTTATAATTTAAAATTTTTCTTATGTCGAAGCTTATAAATGATCCAAGATACCATTTGTGCTCACAGGCAGACATCAATTTTTACCAATGGAAGATCTATTGTTCTAAAAGCAAAACAGGAATCTGGTAACTTTTTTTCAGACTAACACAAAAAGTTTGTGTCTTTTGATAAAATGAATTCACCAGAAAAGTTGCTGCCAGACTCCTCCTGATTTTTTGCCACCATAGATTAACATAGTTCTCCCACAATACAGATCTGTGGTGGGGCAGTGGTTAGAATGCAGTACTGCAGGCTACTTCTGCCAACTGCTGACTGCCAGCAGTTCGGCAGTTCGATTCTCATGGGCTCTGCCTTGCTCCTGCAGTCTCGTTTCTTCTATTGTATGAGATCCCAAATCTTTCAATGTTAGTGTTGAGTGCAGCCATTCCTACATTTCAATTTAAAAATAAGGGTGCTCAGATTAGACCCTGGGAATTTTGTAACAGTTACATTGAACTTCATACAATATTCTTTCTTTTATATTTCAAAGGTGGGTTTTGCCGAGGGAGGGAGGGAGGAAGGACGGAAGGGAGGAAGGAAGGAAGGAAGGAAAGATTCAAGAAGCCTCCTGCGATACAGTAAGGAGCAACAAAGAAGAAAAAACAAAGCAGGAGAAATGAATGCAGAAAGGGAACCTAATTTAGGGAGCTGGGCAGGTAAAGAGAGAGAGGAAGAATGGAAATGAAAAAAGTTGGATGGAGAAAAGCTACAGTGTGAGAGAAATGAGAAAAACAGTTGTGAGAGATCATGTGTATAATGTACACAAGAAAGAAAGGGAAAGACTCCGGGAATACTGGCTCTGGCCATGTCCATGGCAGTCCACTCCCCTGTGCCCCTCCATGAACACCCATCATTCCTGCAGCCCCAGAATACTGCCATACCTGATCACTCTTATGCAACTGGAAAGAAGACTGGTGAGTTTAACAATACTAGCAGACGTAAGCATTCATTATGTCTGATCTTTATTTTCTGGTCTTCACTTCCTAACCTTGAAAATAAGAATCATGAAACTGACCTGGTCCCAGTTTAGAAACAGCATACAGGAGGTCATAATTGATGACTGGTGTATCATCAGTTTTTGTTTGCCAACCTACAGGAGGAGAGGCTGGAGGTGAGATAAGGAATTTCTTGGATGGCTGGGGTGGAGCCAAGTGGAAGGCTTCTCCATCATTCTCCAGAGTCTGGACCTTTACAGAGATGAGGGGCAAAACAGGATATTGCTTCAAAAGAGTAAGGACAGAAGAATAAAAACAATTGTGTTCAGTCCAATACCCACCCCCTATTTTTGGAACCAATTTCCCGAGGATTGTTGGTTTCAGTCACAACTGATCTGGAAGGCACCAAAATGGAAAAGAAGGCTGCAGTAAAGGACAGAAAGTGGATCCGTAAATAAATGCTCTGCTATTTTCAGGTAGTATTGAGTTACACTCATAACTGCGTTCCTCTTTCCAAAGAGATGGGCTAATGTAGCTGTCTGTAAGGCCAATGGAAAACAAGCTAAATCTGTCTTTCTGACAGCCGGTGCCACACTTGATCTGCAAAAAAAACAAAGGAATGACTTGGGTCTCTGTAGAAATCCTATAGCCGAAGGGCAGAAAAGGTGATGTCTAAGCATTCAGAAGATTCCTTGCTTCAGCTAACTTATGCAATATGCCTGACTATTTAAGAAAAAAGAAAAAACACATGGAAATCTTACACACTGCAATACGGAGCAAACTCTAACATTATCTTAATTGGCAATAATGCCCCAGGTACCAGAAAGAGCCAACAGGCCTTCTTCAAAGTTAAAAATTGGAGGCCCACAGCTTTGCCCGGGATGTGCCCACTTACCTAGGAAAAAAGATAAAGAAAGCTGCAGTGATAGTCAACATCAAGGAAGCTAGAGGGTGTGAAGGAGAATCTTCTCTCATTTGTATTCTGGCAAAGGATATTTGGTGACTGGCCCTGCCATTATGCTAAATAGGCAAAACCTCCATATATTTCCAAACAATGCCCACTGATCCCAAAATTTTGTCTACATGCATACATTCCTAGTCTAGTAATCACAATAAATTACTGACAGGTGCTGTCTTAAAGGTAAGACGAATAGGACCTCTGATTGGCTCTGGCATTCTATCCCACCCCCTCCCCATGTGCTGCAGATTCTATGTCTTCTAGTTTTTTCTTAGATGGGTGATTGCATCCTGATTTCCAGTCTTCTGTTGCGTGAGTGGTGAAACAGTGCTGTGAGTTCTTTCTTTAAAATGTGTGACTTGGTTACTTTGGAGCAGGGGTGGGATTCAAATTTTTAACAACCAGTTCTTTGGGTGTGACTTAGGTGGTGGGCGTGGCTTCGTGGTCATGTGACTGGGTGGACATGGCTTGGTGGTCATGTTGTTGGCTGGGCGTGGCCAACTTAATATCACTCACATCAAGGCATGCATCTCCTCGCCTAGCCTCTCATGACTGTGAGGATGCTGCAACAGTCATAAGTGTGAGAAATGGTCATAAGTCACTTTTTTCAGGGTGCCATTGTAACTTTGAATGGTCACTCCACATAGGCAAAGTACCAGCAAAGGAGGGGAAAAAAACTCTAGAGAAGTTCCAGAGACAGGAAGTCTAATCCTGTCAAGAATGTAAAAAGACTTGACGGAGAGGCAGTTTCTGTAAGCAACACCAGAATGTTTCCTTCCTGCTTTCCTTACAGGATTAGGCCAGTAATTTATTCTAACAACCCCGTTCTCCAAACTGTTTAGAATGTTAACTATGGGTTCTAGTGAATAGGTGCAAACTGATAGAATCCCACCCCTGCTTTGGAGATGTGGAAAGCTTATTGGTACACAGTGCCATGTCTGCTGGGTTAGACTATCAAAGCAATATTGCTCATTTCTAGTAAAGTGGTGTTTAACTTTTTCGGCACTAAATGTTGAAATGGGAACATGCACACCCCGAAAATAAACCAAGTGCTGAAATGCGCGCATGTGCGCGTATATGCATGTGCGTGCTGAAAACTGGAAGAGCAGCTCTTGGCGCGCACCAGCCACCTGATCTTTTTGGCTTCTAACATGCATGTACGTTGGCCAGCTGGTCTCCATGTGTGCATGCATGTTAGAAACCAAAAGACCAGGTGGTCGGTACGCATGCATGCACCAGGAACTGCTCTTCCCGTTTCTGGTGCTCCCGCATGCACAAAGACAAAGTTGGCTGGCAGCACCAGAACTGGGAAGAGCAATGGGTGATGGTTGGCATGCCTGGAGAGATGGCTCTGTGTGCCACTTCCAATACACATGCATAGGTTTACCATCATGGTTTTTGTCTGTTGTTTAAAGGAAGAAGAATTGTTCTTCTTGTCTGTTGCAGCGCACAGATTTTTCAGCTACACGGAGATTGCCCAACCCAAATGGATATTTGTTTATTTATATATTGAATAGATGTAAAGAACCACCCAACTCAAATAGAGTGATTCTGGGCAGCATGAATATAAACATCAGACAACTATGGATGCTTTGAGTATTAAAAAGGGGACTTCACTGGAGGCTAAAACCAGAGGTGGTATTCAGCAGGTTCTGGAGAAATGGTAGTGGAAATTTTAAGTAGTTCAGAGAACTGGCAATACCACCTCTGACTGGCCCCGCCCCCATCTATTCTCTGTCTCCCGAGTCCCAGATGATTGGCTGGGTCTTCTTTTGTTGCCCTGCACAGGAGAATGGAGCTGGAAAGCAGGTTAGTGGGNTGGGTCTTCTTTTGTTGCCCTGCACAGGAGAATGGAGCTGGAAAGCAGGTTAGTGGGGAGGGGAGGGAATGGAGATTTTGTAGTAATCTTCCCCCAGGAGTGGGAAAGGAATGGAGATTTTACAGTATCCTTCCCTTGCCATGCCCACCAAGCCACGCCCACCAGGCCACACCCACCAAGCCACGCCACACCGACCAAGCCATATCCACAGAACCAGTAATAAAAAAATTTGAATCTCACCTAAAACATATGTCTGGTCTAGTGTAAAGAAGGACTGGGGTAACATGATAGCAGTGTTCCAATATTTGAGGGGTTGCCATAAGAAAAAGGGGGTCAATCTATTCTCCAAAGCACTTGAAGGTAGGACAAGAAACAATGGGTGGAAACAAATGAAGGAGGGAATCAACTTAGAAATAAGGAGAAATTTCTTGATGGTTACAACAATTAATCAGTGGAACGGCTTGTCTTCAGAAGCTGTGGGTGCTCCAACATTGGAGATTTTTAAAAACAGATTAGACAACAATTTGTCTGAAATGGTATAGGATTTCCTGCTTGAGTAGGGGGATGGACTAGAAGACCTCCAAGATCCCTCCCAACTCTCTTATTCTGTTATTCTGTAAAAAATGTTCCCTGTGGTTTCATACTGTATATAAAGTGGGAAATACACTAGACCTTGAGAACAATGAAGTTCTAATCTATGCTTCTAAGTCATTTATTTATCATATTTAGAAATATATTTAGAAATAGTGACATCAATAGTGACATATTTAGAAATAGTGAATAGTGAATTCATCATCAGCTACATTAATTCATGTTGTCTCTATGTAAATTTGCTTGGTCCTGCAACATGACAAGATTAAACTGTTTTAAATGATACTATAAAGAAAAGATAGATCATAACACGACAAAGATACCAAAATATTTTTACATTTTAGTTCAGGCTAGCAGGTAGATGCTCTTTTGACTTGAATTATTTTGGAGCAAAACAAAGAGAGAAATTTCTTCCATGCAATCATGCCCAATTTCAGAGACTGCCTAGACTAGTCCCTAAACATTTCTTGACAAGGTTTTTCAGAAGTGGTTTGCCATTGCCATTGCCTCTTTCTTAGGGCTGAGAGAAAGTGACTGGCTCAAATGTAACCAGCTGGATGATTAGAACTCGCAGTCCTCCAGTTTCTAGCCTAGCCTGGTATCTTAGCCACTATGTCAAATTGACTCTCAGACTAAAGTTAACTCTCCAGTATTCCAGTATTTGAGGGGCTGCCACAAAGAAGAGGGGGTTGACTTATTTTCCAAAGCACCAGAAGGCAGGACAAGAAACAATGGATGGAAACTAATCAAGGAGAGAAGCAACCTGGAGTTAAGGAGAAACTTCCTAATAGTGAGGACAATTAACCAGTGGAACAGCTTCCCTTCAGATATTGTGGGTGTTTCATCAATGGAAGTTTTAAAGAAGAGGCTGGACAGCTACTTGTCTCAAATTGAATGGTATCTCCTGCTTGAGTAGGAGTTGGACTAGAAGACCCCCCCCCAAGGTCCCTTTCAGCTCTATTCTGATTGATTTATATTTTGTCCACTTTACCCATACACACATTATTATGATTAGTTCTGGTCTCTTGTCTGGCATTAATATGCTCAAAAATTTAAATTACCTCACCTGCATCTGGGTGAAGAAAAGAATCTTACCTTTGCAAAGTAAAGCTTTAGTTTCTTCCCTTGGAACTGTGTTTCATGAAGTTCTGTTCTAGCATTAGCAGCTGATTTGGGGTTATTGAAGTCAATTTTTATGCGTCGAAAACTTTTAAACAGTTGAAATGTCACACAGTCATCATAAGCACGGAACAAGCTCTCAAATTTCTCCTGTAATGGTAAAAAAAGTTATCTGGTTATCCTGAAAGTCCACTGTACCTCTGTAAATGTGATAAATATAAAATAATGATGAGAATTGAATTTTAGGACTAAACTATCTTTATATACCCACACTCTTTCCTTTATTAATTTTATATCATAGTACACAAATTTATACATAATTTGAAACCATATAAAGAAAGTACATGTAGTAAAACAATAATCAATACATATATCAATCTGACCAGGGGGAGAGTTGAGGAATAGTTTACTGTGATTATGCTAACAAGCCATACAATATTTTGGAACTGCATAATCTGAATTAATTCTAATCCCATCCTTGCAATTTATTTCTCTCATTTTCACTCCAATCCCACTGCCTTCCAAGGGACTGATAAACTTTTCACATATTTTTCAGGATCTAATTCATATTCTTGTTGTATCCTTTGTGCCCAACAATCCCCATCACATTAATCTGTTGTTGGTGGCACATTTGCATACCTGCTTCCCAAAGGTCAATATCCATCACTGAATCAAAAGAAAAATAAAGAAAAGGAAAGAGCTAAACCAGCAAGGGTCAATTTTCCCTGGTTGGCCTGGATGTAAATAGCTACTGAAGCATAGATTTCCCCACCCCAAAGGAAGATAGGAGGGGAAAATTGTGCTTTGGATCAGTTACAGCCTAGCAGATCAACAACTCTCCCCCAAACACTCCCAAGTCACACTGAATGTATCCTTAGGAAATCTTCCATTTTTGGATGGGAAATGCCATGTTCCTAACATCAACCCTAACTTGATCCAACTTCAGCCAGCTTGAGTTGACAGGCAGATGGAAACTATTGTGAGAATATGTCATCTAAAAATAGTGGCTGTCTTGGAATTTGGGCAAGGAACTTGTGTCGATGACATGGTACTTTTGGTACATGGTACAGTATCCTACTTGTGTGTATCTCTGTATGCCTTTTGACCCTAGATGAGTCTCTGCAGTTTTCTTGGCAAGGTTGTTCAAAGGTGGTTTGCCCTTGCCTCTTTCCCAGGACTCAAAGTAATCATATCTCAAAGGACTAGAAAACATTTTCATGGTCATACAATATACAAATGGGAGCAATGGCAATAGCACGTAGACTTACTGGTATATGCCGCTTCACAGTGCTTTACAGCCCTCTCTAAGCAGTTTACAGAGTTAGCATATTGCCCCCAACAATCTGGGTCCTCATTTTACTGACATCTGAAGGATGGAATGTTGAGTCAATCTTGAGTCCATCAGGATCAAACTCCAGCATATGGCCAGAGTTTGTGGTTATTCTAACCACTGCACCATCAGTGCTCAAGGGAGCAAATGGGAATGATACAACCTTTTCAACAATAGCCATTTACAAAACTGTGTCAAAGACTTTCTAACATGGGTGAGTAGATCATAGATTCTTATCACATGGTATGTATTATAGCAATAGCACTTAGACTTATATATTGCTTTACGGTGCTTTACGGCCCTCTCTAAGTGGTTTACAGAGTCAGCATATGCCCCCAACAATCTGGGTCCTCATTTTATCAACCTCAGAAGGATGATGGAAGGCTGAGTCAACCTTGAAGTGACCCTAAGGGCACATATAAACCTCCAAGTGGCCTCAACAACTCTCACAAAGAGGGCTAACAACCTCATGATGACAAGCAATATCAATCTTTCCATTCAGTCAGAACTGAAGAAGTTTCTTGGAAGAGAAGCAAAAGGTCTTCCAGCAAGGCAAGGATGACCAGTTACGTTTTGAAAGAAAGCACCTTTGGGACAGTCATGACCCAGACTGCTGAGAATCTCCATAGATATATGTATTAAATTCTCCAGTGCAAGAATACCTGTCCTGTACTTAATCATAAATAATTATGTCAGAAAATAATTCTGTTTGTATCTTCTTTGTTACATTTCCTTCTGCCTTAATTGTTTCCTCTTTCTAATTTTATCTGCCAAAGTATACAGAACTTTCTGTATACTTTCTGTATACAAAGTACAGAAGCTAACATATTAGTCTTAACATACTGCAAAACTCCTAAATGCAGTGAAGCCCAATTTTAATATAGTTGCAGAAAGAAGTTTGATCATTCCCAGGTGTGATAAATCAAAGAGCATATAATTGCAGTGATCCACATGACAGAAGCAACATTATTTATGTGATGGATTCATATCAGTGATGCAGAAATCATCACAATATAATACACAATAAAATACACAAATATAAATTTAGAATTATGCAAATGACATATTGCATAAATACATAAATAGGTGCAAAAGATGCAAATCACCACAGAACTTGAACCATTGTATGCAAAGTTCATTGCAGAAAGATCCAGAAAGCTGACGTTTCACTGTCTGCTCAATCTGGCATTTTAATTATGATGAATGGCCATTTATTATATCTAAACATATAATTAACATTAGATAATTCCTAAAATAGAGAAAAGAAATACTAAATTGGCTGCAAAGGATTCCAACCTTCACATTTTTGGCTAACACAAAAAGAGTGCACATTTGTTCAGTTCCCCAGAACTGTTCGTTAGGTGAGGTGTTACAAAAGAACAGGGAATATGGAATAAACAATAACATCTGAAAGTCCAGAAATGTAAGCCATGAAAAGCAGTGCAAATCTATCCTGAGATAAAAGTGGGGACTTGATGCAGAGAAAACGTAAGATGCTTCTTTGGGTTTTCTTGTACCTTTGAATCAGTTTTTGATTCCTGGCAATTGCCTGGACAAGTCCCTGCAGTTTTTTTGGCAATATTTTCAGAAGCAATTTAGAAGTAGTTTGCCATTGCTTCCTTCCTAGGACTGAAAGTGAGTAATTGGCCCAAAGTTATCCAGACCATGGTCACCAACCATGGGGACCACTGGTGGCCCACGAGAAAAATTTTTGTGATCCACAGAGAAATGTCACCCACAAAGCACCCCACAAAGCAATTAATCCGGGCTGCACACCCACATGGCCTGTGGGAACACAAGGCTAGTGTTGCTTGCATTGCAAATAACAACACATAGTGAAGGGAGGGGGGAAAGGGCGGGGGGGGACTTGCCCCATGTGCCTCGCCTGGCCACCGGGCTGCTTCTTTCCGCTTCTTTCTTCTTCTGCTTTTGGCTGCATGCAAGGAAAGCAGCAAAGGTCTTTCTTTCCCTCCCCCAAACTGCCAGAAATTAGTCTTTGGGACCCTGCAAGGCATCCTGTTCCAAGAGGCTGTGCCAATGTGACAAGTCTCACAGAGACTCATTTCTGGCAGAGTTTGGGGGAGAAAGAAAGACTTCTGCTGCTTCTGTTGCTTTCCTTGCATGAAGCCAAAAGTCAGTCAGTCTCTCTCTCTCTCCCTCCCTCTCTCTCTCTCTCTGTTCCCCTGAGAACAGAGCTGGAAATGGTATCCTGCAATCGCAAATAATGATTGATCGGTAGGAAATCAGGGTGGGAAATTTTCCTGCAAACTTTTTTGGGGATTTTCCCAGGATCTCTGGTCTGTGGGATTTAAATTATGAGTTTGGTACTCCTCGAGGTCCAAAAGGTTGGCAATTCCTAATCCAGAAGGCTTCATGGCTAAAGCAGAAGTAGAACTCCTGGCCTACCGGTTTCCAGTCTGATGTTTTTGACCACTACACTGGCCCTTGGTATTGGTTTTACAGTAGTTTATATCTAATTTTGGAGACAAATGAAATAGCTTTTCAGATCTGAAATCAGGAAGAAAATAATTCTTATTTATTTCTGGACCCAGAATAACATAATTGTCTTAGTGTAGCAGAAATAAATATTACAGTCGATATCAACAGCTTAGGAGCCAATTTTGGTTTGTGCATCAGGCATTCAGTGAACGAAGACAAATTGTGTTGCATATTCTAGCGAATTGAGTAAACTGGACTGTTTACCAATGTTGAATACTTGAGGGCTTGATCCTGTATTTAATTTGTTTCATTAGAGGAAAGGTATATAGAATTCTTAATTCTATGTGCCATAAACCTTTAATAATAAAATTTTCAGAGACGGCTTTTAAATATGCTCTTGATTGAATCCTAATTCATGCAGCTAAAATCAGAGTTCAGTCTTCCAGGAAATATTTGGTTCAGGGCAAATGTTGCTTGCATAAGCCATCATGCTGTTTCAGTTATGTCTTATTTATTTGTGGTGCATAATAATAAGGATTTCAGCAAAAATACATGTTAATTATCAGCAATCGAAATGAGCAGTCCTTCCTAATAGTAGTTAATCCCAGGAGATGCATTCTCAATTATTACAGCAGTTGACTTTTAATTGAAGCAAGAAAGTAGCAATAAGATTTAATTTATTTTTTAAAATATTAATCAAAATTATACAGCCACCCATCAAACCAAAAGCAGCTCTGGGTGCACACAACAATCAGGTAAAACAATAGTGTAAAAACTACATATATCAAATGTAAAAATCCATATTAATATAAAAACCCAAAACAGAAACATGAGGCAATAAGAAAAGTAAAAATGGCCACCTCAACCATTGACACATCTCAGCAAATCTCCAGCACCCTGACAACATAACCAGGTTTTGAAAACCTTTTGGAATATCCAAAGAGACGGAGCTAATATAATTTCAGAGGAAAGGATGTTCCATAAGGAGGGTGCCATGGCAGAGAAGGCACATCTCCTGAGACCCACCAAATATCAATCCTTGGCTGATGGAACCTGCAATGTGTCAGCTCAATGGATCAATCTCGCTATTTTCTGGAGCAAGTGTTCTTTGATTGAATAGATAATTTCTGGACTTTCTCAACTGTGTTAATTTCAGAAACATGATATGGGTCCCAGACTGATAAGCTGTATTCATGTATTGGTCTAGCAAATGTTTTGTATGCTCTACATTACCAGAGAAAAAGCTACATAAGATTAGGTTAACAACTCTTTAACGCCTTTTTGGCTATGTAGTTACAGTGGGCTCTGGCACTTAAATCATTAGAGATGAGTACTCCAAGATCCTTGACAAGATCCTTGGATCATCAACAAGGTCTTGACTATGTAGCTTGTATTTTATTTTCTGATTTTTTTTGCCAATATGTAAGACAGAGCATTTATTTGTTGAGATTTGAAGTTGCCATTTGTTTGACCATTCTGATACACAGTCAAGGTCTTTTTGAAGGATAGCAGTATTGTCTGTGGTGTTGAATAGCTTTACATCATCAGTGAAGAGAATGCAATTGCTCTTAATGTGATCACAGAGGTCATTTATGTAGAGTATGAAGAGAGTTGGTCAAACCAGCTAGCACTGAGTATGCAATCTATACATAAAACATAAATTATAAGTACATAATTGGATACTCTGGACCAAGTTGGTGACATTTTTAACTACTGTGTGGGCTTTTGATATCAAAATGTGGTATGGCTTGAGAATTTATGAGGGAGTGATGACAGGTGTTGGGACATTGAGGAGTTCACAGGGAAGACTTTTCACAGGCTGGTAAAGTAGATTATCACACATTTTAATTGAGAGTCTGTGTTGTATTGATGAATGAGACTATATTGACTGTTTTCTAGTATGATTTGATTGCTTATTGTACCCTATGACTATTATTAAGTGTTGTACTTTACGATTCTTGACTCTTGATGAATGTATCATTTCTTTTATGTATTCTGAGAATATTTACACCAAGACAAATTCCTTGTGTGTCCAATCACACTTGGCCAATAAACTATTCTATTCTATTCTAAATAATGAATGTTCAATATCTTGGGTATGAAAATTCTACAAACACTACTCCTTGGCATGGCAATGCCATGATGGACCATTGCATACATGCCTGGTATCCATTCAAGCACTGAAGCACTGCATGTTTACTCCATTAAGTATTAAACTTTAATAAAGCTTATTTTTAGCTTTTGCTTCCTCTTTCTTGGGATTCTTTCATAATTAGTGATCATGAAGGCCTTTACATTTCTATTAACAATCATATAATTGTATATGCATTAATGCTTTGTGTGCTTTTTGGCCGGATTATTTGTTTGCTGTTGTTGATACCATCAGAGGCGCCTTATTTGAATGGGGCAGCCTTTTCATTATTAAACAAATGACAATACTGTAGTCTACCTTTCTAAATTTAAACACATATATACATGCACAGGATTGCAGCTCTATTAATGACTAAAGATCCATAGTAGTATTTTAAATCTGCCTAAATCCAAATATTGACTTACTGTTTGCTGAATAGTCAAATAAATTCATTCTGTAAATGAACATTTTGGGCCACCCTTTAAAACATCACAACAATCAGCCTGCATCAAGAGAATTATACACACAACAGCATATTTTATCATTATTAGAGATTTGAAATTCATTATTTACTAGCAAAGAAAAATAATGGAAAGAAACTGCATTCTACTTTTCCAGAGAAACACAAAATGATTCAAAAGAGAAGTCATTGCAATGTGAGAATAAAATACTATGTTAACTTGCTCCTATCCAAACCTTTGAATGGTATCTAGTGTATTCAACTCTTATTTTCCCCCAATGGCACCTTTTGCCATGATAATTTTTTCTTAGGTATTTTATAGTGGCAATTAAACTAATTAAAAGTGGCAATATCTGAGGTGACATTGGAAAATGATGATTTTTCCCTAAGAAATCAAATATTTCCATAATCTTACATCGTTTTTAACAACAGCATTTGCAATTAAAGTCTTGTTATCCACATAGTTTTGATCTGGTGCTGACTTTCTGGGGTAGGTTTGTTGCTAAAATTACAGATTTTTTAACACTCAAATACACATTACTCTAAATTCATCTATATTAATATGTAATCATTGAGCTGAAAGCCCCCCCCCATTTAATTAATTCAACCCCAAGAGTGAATTACATACCTCTATAATAACGTCTATGATTTCTGAGTTTCTTCTCTTAGATTCTCCAAATGATCTCACGTTGAAAGAGCAAATTCTTAGGCTCTGAACAACCTGTCCAAAAAAGAGCAGGAACAGAAAAAAATGCAGCATCTTTTAGGCTTTGCCAAAAGAGAATGCAGTGGATTAACTTCTCTCTCATTTGAAATCACACTGCCGAAAAAAGGTAGAATTTATAACTATGTCCTTTTGTGACCACTATGCAAATTAAGCAACAGCCTCTTAGCTTCACTTACACTCCATTCACTTCTCTGTTTTCAGTTTAAAATCAACCTCAGTTGAGGAACTTAACTTTCTGCCCTGTGAGGATGAATAGAACAGAATAGAATAAACAGAGTTGAAAGGGACCTTGGAGGTCTTCTAGTCCAACCCCCTGCTTAGGCAGGAAACCCTACACCATTTCAGACAAATGGTTATCCAATCTCTTCTTTAAAACTTCCAGTTTTGGAGCATTCACAATCTCTGGAGGCAAGTTGTTCCACTGGTTGATTGATCTCACTGTCAGGAAATTTCTCTTTAGTTCTAAGTTGCTTCTCTCCTTGATTAGTTTCCACCCATTGCTTCTTGTCCTGCCCTCAGGTGCTTTGGGGAATTGCTTGACTCCCTCTTCTCTGTGGAAGCCCCTGAGGATGACCTGAAATGGAAGTTATCCTCCCATAACTTGGACTACAGGTAACAATAGCAGACATATTTTCAGTCTCATATCAGGACAAAATGGTTCTGATTTTTAGAGGAAAGGGAGCCCAAGAAGAGCTCTTTTAGATCTTCATGCTTTTGGTTGCAAATTTCCACATGGCATCATGGGTGCCATCTTGACCAGTTAGACTTCCATGGGTTGCACTAAATGGGATCAGATGCATCCTGCGTCTGGGCATTGCTGGAAAGTGAATCTGCTGCTAATGAAATCCCAAGGCCTCATCAATGGTGCTTTGTCACTGGAGGCTTTTTAGAAGAGATTGGACAACCATTTGGCTCAAATTGTATAGGGTTAGGGCTGTTTGAGCAGAGGGTTGGACTAAATGACCTCAAAGGTCCCTTCCAACATTGTCTTTCTATGATTCTATTTTCCTCCCCCTTTTTATGCAGCCACACTCCGTTGCTATTGGATAAGTCACCCAGTGAGCAACATGTAACCTTTAGACAAGGCTATGGTGAATCGAGCCATGAGTAATCCTGTTCGTTCATCCCTTTCAAGAGATAGAATTGGAAACTTTGTAGAAGTGGCTGGGCTGCCATTTACTGAATCCTACTTAACCATTGGCCTGTAGGACTAATTCAACAGTATTTGGAGAGATCTACATTCCCCCTTCAATTTAATAATGAACATTTTAAACTCTTAACTAATATTGTTCATTCTCAGTGGCAGGGACCATGTAGGATTTAAACCATAATTCATCTTTCATGTGAGCAGAGACTTTGGCATTTTGTGTATGTTCTCTATTATTAAGTTTCATACCCACTTCCACTTTTCCACATGTGCAACTTCTTTTTTTTGTCTCTAGCTTGCTAACAAAAGGTCAACTGAAATTTACAAAGATCAAAGAGTCAGAGCTGTAGTTCCCCTATGAAATCTGCAAAATGTATTCAAGTATAATATAGGACACATTCTCAAAGAGGAATCTGATGCCTTCTAGTTTAAATTCAAGTTTGCTCATGAGACCCAGTTTTTTTTTTATTGGTCTGTAGGACTTCCTATTGTATTCTCCCAAAAGAACTCATGCATACCAGCATCCCAATCAATTCTATTTCCTTTCAATAGGCACAATATTGTGCTCAGTGCAGAAAAAGGGGAAGAAGTCCGACAATCGGTAAAATAAATTAAAGGCAGGAGATAAAATGAAAAGAAGTCCACTTACATATAGTTTATATACCATTCACTATAATGATATCATGGTGTGGTAATGGTGGGGAGGGCAAGATTATATACCATGACTAAGTATATAAGCAAAAACGGGAAGGGAGGAAAATGAAGGGGAAGATCAGGCTTTAGAAAGTGAAAACAAAGCCACTGTTTTATGCTGTTCAGGTCATAATGATATTTCCTGCTTGAATAGCAGTTGCTCGGCTCTTGTTCCCTTTTCTGATTGGTGTGGCCCTAAGCTCTAAAGCTCCTACACCTACAGATTGTTTCAACTTTGACTGATGGATGGGACTCCCGTGATTATTTCCCTTTGTCTTGACGTTATTATTGGTGTGGGAGATAATTTATGAGAGCCAGCCACATGCACCTGGAGTCTCTTGCCACTAAAGCTAAGCAAGTTTGGGCATGAAATGGGAACCTGGTGCGGTCCAGGAGAGGAGCCTTTTCTGTCGTTGCGCTTACCCTTTGGAACATCTTGTTCCCAAGAGTGAGGCTGGTTCCAACCCTCCTGATATTCCCTAAAGACCTGGCCCTGCCAGTTTGCATGGGGCTCCAATGTGGGAGTATCACAGTGGAGGTGATTGATTACAGATTAGCAAGAGATACTGCCTCTTCCTCACCCTGTTGTGCCCTCCCCATTTTTTAATTAAGTTGCAGTGTTTGGTTTTTTTGTAGTATTTTATTTATGTCTTTTATCTTGTGTCTAGTTTTTATTTTTAGTTTAAGTTTAATCCTTATGTTTTTATATAATAGTAGAGAACCCTCTGGGTAGAAAGGGGTAGATGAGGTCCTTTTTAGGGGATTAGAAGGAGAGTGGGGCATGAATTTATTACATTTAATTGTTAATCTGGCTTTTTGGGGGGAAGATAGATTGGTTTTGGAGACCAATTATTGTATTTAATCAATCAGCAATTGATAAGAGATAGCCTTAAGAAAAAAAAAACCCATGGATATTTGATCTGGGACCAATTAGGGTTAATTTTGGGGATGATCTGGGATTGAAGCCATGGTAAATTTTCTATGAGTTGATTTCAATAAGTTTAACAGAGGGTTTTGGAATTTCAATCTTGTCTCTGTTATTATTGCTAATGATTTTTATTACTTTTATATATGTTTATTATTATTATTTTCCTGTTAACTATATGGTTATTCATATAGTATATAGATGACAACCTAGCCATTTGTAAACTGATTAAGTATTTTAATAGGTAGTTTAAAATTCTCTTGGCCTGTTCTGCAGGGGATAGGAAACTAACATTGTTGTATTATATTAAAGAACATTCAACTACAGAGGCTTCTATATGTATATGTGTGAAGTCTTTTTTTTCAAAGACACTTCTTTTTAATGTCTTGTTTGTTGTGTTTTTTTCTTTTGTTTTTATATATTTCAGTGTTTTGCATTTTAATTTTCTTTGAATAAACTAAATATTATAAATGAATGAATGAACAAACAAACAAACAAACAAACAAACAAACAAACAAACAAGTCCTCCTGAATGTTGTTTATTATAAAGAAGCTTATCCTGGTTGACAGGGCATGCATATACAGCAGCTTGTGACACAGCATCATGGCTAAAGCATTTGTTATGTGATACAAAAGCAAAAACCAAAGACTGAGATTGGGAGACAGCCACAATGGAAAGAATACAGATGAGTCAGAAAGTAATAGTGAACTTCACTCACATATTAAATTGAGGAAAAGGGTTATCATGGAAACGCAGACAGCAATTATCATGTCACCACCTAGCTGCCTAATGTACAAATAAAAGTGCGTGCACACACACACACACACATACACCCCATTCATGCCAAAAATGTGCATATGCAAAACTCTCAAGCAGAACAGTTCTCACATAAAACACAAATGCCCAGGCTACTTGGCATACTTTGAACACATTATAGAAAGAGACCCTGTTCTCTGAGAAAGGACAACCAGCAACAAGGTGGATGGACTCAAATCAGATTAAAGATAGATTGTCATGGAGAAAGTGTATGTAGTCACTAGGAATCCAAAATAATTTTTAATTAATTGTCAATCAATTATGGACTTCATTGCCAATGCAAATGGACTTCTCCATGAATATGTCTGGTTCATACCTACTTTACCTACATTACTAGCCATCACCAACTCATCCTCTCTTTAGGACCATCAAAATACAGTTTAACTAAGCACTGAATACAGAAGTACTTCATTTTAGCCATCTCACATTTTATTTTTAATAGATGGCCCTAAATCAGTATGCACATGAGGGACAAATTCTTATTTTTCTTCATATTTTCCATACTATGCATAATTTTATATACATGGGTCCTGTATCTTCTTAGTCACTTTCTGTTTAGAAGTCCTAAATCCTATTGGTTTTCTTTGTAGCCCTCTATAATTTTAGTAGTTCAGGTGCTTATCTGAAAAAGTATAAAGACTGGAGGAAAGAGAAGATATGACCCAATCTGAAGTGATGCTAAATGGATCCTGTTTTCCCAATAAACATTCTTAATATCTCATGGCTCTAGTTTACAAATACTTTGTCTGCCCTTTTTAGAGATATTTATGTGTTGCTCTTAACATCCTGAGAGAAGGAGAAATTCAAGGCCACATGGGGAACTGATAGTAAAACAGGGAAGTTATAAAAAAAAGTTTCCAAGGAGAAGAGATCCAATTGTGTTACCACCTGGCAATTATTTTCATCCTCCAGAGGAAGTCTGGGTTTACAGATAAGGGAAGAGCCATTTGGTTCTCTAGCATGGGAATGTAAGAAGAATAGATGCAGACTTGAGGGGAAGTGTAGAAAGAATTACCATCCTATACTTTCAGTCTAGCAGGTTTCCCTTTATAAAATCAGATCCATTTTTTTATATTTTCCTATAAAACAGCAAGGGAATATAGTTGGCTTTGTTTTTAAAACCAGTAATTGGGGTTTACAATTCTATACTAGCTGTAAGAAAGTCAAGAAGTAGCTGTACAATATATGAAGGCATGAAGGATTTTCCAAAAATGTACTAAAAGCAAAATATGACTAAAAGCAATCTGGGTATTATTTCTGACAGAAGAAAAAAAATAGAAGCAACAGTTGAATGAAGAGAAGCAATAAAGCTGGTTTCAAAAGCATTTGAAATTCTAATTGTGGAACATAGAAAGTGTTACATTCAATACAATATTTTTCATCCGTATCTTGCTCTTAGATATTATTAATTATTATTATTCCATATTAACATACTTCAAATAGGCTATTCCTATTGGACAACAAATACCTGACGCTGATTGGCTACTTTTCTCAA
>BHFT01042015.1:0-44524 GCA_004320025.1 Laticauda laticaudata | reverse complement strand
TAACCAACGGATGGCAAGTGTTTTTCTCTGTTTTACATCCTCTTTCCATCTGTTGGTGCAGTGTGACATGGGCTTTAATAGTTACATTTTCTCCAGACTGTGGTTAGGAATTAAAAAAGAGAGAGAGAGAGAGAGAGGCAACAAATCTTAAAGGTACTTAGGGAGGGGGAGGCAAACCTCTTTTCTGAACCTGAAATGTTGCCTAGAAATGTTGAGAATATTCTTTTTTTGTTTTCTTCTGTTCACTTTTAGAGATTTTGAGATTGCACACCTGTACAATCTCGTCTCATGTCAGAAATGCAGGAATTAGAAAATGGAAAATTATTAACTTAAATTAAAAAGATTGAAAACTTTAATCAAAATATAAATGCACATACTTCTAGCCAATGCTTGGCCACATTGACGGCAGGGATATTTCCAACTAGCAACTTATTTTGAGTGCATGTCAGTCCCCTGTGTGCATTATAAAAGATGCATTATAAAACATTTAGTTTGAATACTGCCACATTCTCAGTAAATATGCTTGTTCTCTGGGAGAAACATTAATTTTCCATGTGGTCTTCAGTTCTAACCAAACCAGTGGACAGTCTATTTCAACATCTCCAAAGTGTCCACTCCTCCTCTGAACCCCCAGGCAACTCCTCAAGTGATTCTATCCAATTATGGAGATTTTAATTTGAAGTTTCCATATTTTTAATTATTCTGTTTGAAATATAGCAACAATCTCATTGGCATAATCTAAGATACCCCTTCTTGATTTCCATCTTTTTGCAGGGATTACTTGGGACAAATAATGGGTATGCTAGATCATGTCGCAACTTTCCATATTCCATGTCTTGTGACCTGTGACAGATTAAGGCTCACTGGTGCCCTAAGCACTGATAAATCTTGGTGCTCCCCTCCTTTGTACATACTGTACAAATGAAGCCAAGCTTAGGCGACATAAAAGTTTTTGTGGTGCCCCCTTTGGGCCTGGTGCCCGAAGCACCTGTTGAGTCTGCTTAATGGTTAATAAACCACTACTTGTGCCACACTCCTTCTGATCCCTGGGGGACAGTATTCTCACCAAGATATATAGTTTATCAAGTTGCATGGGTGCAGCGATCCAATAACAATGCAGCATGTGTCTTTCCACCTGTGCAGAGTGTGCAGATTGGTCCCAAATGGAGGAGGTATACTCTCCCACCAGTAACACAATTGTTATAAAAATAATTCAGCATAGGAAATACAAAGACAAACCACAGGCAATAAATCTTACTTTGAGATCAGAGGTTTATTTCATGAGCAATTTGGAACATGAAAAGCCATCATAACACATCTTATATCAATAACCCATTGCAATGAGGTCCAGAGACAGTAGCTAACTCCAGAAAGGATAGCTATTATCAGTGGCCCTGATTTGAGATTTACTCCTTCTTTTATACCCTTCTTCTCTGAAGCCCACCCAGTAGTATGTAATCTAACTGGATGTACTTCCCAATTCCCTCATACTGACCATCACTTAATGCCCACTTGTATGCCAACTCTTTGCCAATTCACTTACCATCTGCTACTTTCAATTCCCCTTTTTCTCAATGTCCCAGACATTCATGATCCAAAATAGCTGTAGTTTTGAGTGTCCAGCAAATATATGCTTTTTTAAATAAAAGAGTTTTTATTTTTTTAAAAACAAACATACACATACAAAACATAAACACATAAAAACATCTTCCATTTTATATACATATAGTGTGTCAATTGGTTACAAATCTTTTGTGCTATCCTTTTGTAGTCATTACTCACAGTTTATATCAATTTTCACATTGTCAAACTAACAAATGCTTATATATTTATCAATTATTAACCATCCATGATGAAACTATTTATTCCATCATTTTATATGAGATATATACAAATTTTATCTTAAAATTTATGTTATGCTTTCAACCAATGGTTATATAAGTCTATATTATGTTTTATATCAATCTATTAAATTTCTATCACAGGAATTATACTAGTCTATACATTACCGTGTTCTTTTTTTCCAACCATTGTAAAACAAATCCCATTCCAAATCTTAGCAAATAACAATCCTAGCGCCTGTTAATACATTTACAATCCAAATACTCAGCTCTTTGTTGATATATTTCTGGTATAATTCCCCCCAAAAATCTCTGATTTAAAGTCTATATGTTATTTATTCATTTTTCTAACCATGTGTGGATTTTAGTCCAATATTTCTTGCATCTGAGTATATGTCCACCACATATGGTAATATGAACCAGGTATCCGATGACAATTTCTAATATTTATCCAATTTATTTTTTAAAAAATTCTCACAGAGTCTTGCGAGGGTAGATTCTACCTGTAAAATATTCTTATACATATTTACTTTATATGCAGTTTACATTGTCATTTTATAATTTTGAGACTACAATTTTTGCCATTTTTCTAAATCAATCCCATATCCAAAATTTCCCCCCAAGCAATCATTGTTTCTTTTAACTTGTTCCTCCTCCACTTTAAATTCTAATAAGTGACCATAATGTTTTTTAATTTAACCTTTTATCAGTACCCATCAAATTGTTATCTAAATCAGTCAACTTATCATAAATACCTTCTGTTTTAACATCTTTGTCAAATCTAGATTGTATTCAGCAAATATATGCTTTTTGCAGAAGTAGCAGGTAGCAAATAAATTGCTGTTCCTGAAAATTCAGCTCAGCAGATTGCAAATATTTTACCATGCTTGCGAAATCAGCTCAGCTGACATTATTATATATTGTTAATTTGAGGCCTCCAATTAAGCAGAGGCCTACACCAACTTTAGGGCTTAGTTGTCTTCCTCTCACACAATGTAAGGGCAGCCATTCGTAGATTAATAGTAATTCTAGCCAGTTTTCTGAGGATATTATTATGGATTATTATCCATCCCAGATAATATCTAGCCTACATCTGGCCTGTATATACAGAGAGCAAGAGAGCGAAGTTTTGTCTTGTCTTTTGTTTTGTTTTGTTTTTGAAGAGGGATATTAACTGATAAGTTGGAAGAAGAGAGATAGACTGCTATTCCATTATGCTTTTACAATGTTTCTCATGCAATTGGATTACTCCTAGCCATAAAAAGCCCTCCCAAAACAATACACTTACAACTAAGTTCTTTATAATGGATTTCTGCATAATACTTAATTTGTCCCAAAGTCTCTCTATAGTGAGATTTGTCAGATGGCAAAGAGTCAAAGAGAATCACATCTGAAAACAGCAGTCCCACAGGAAGTGTAGGATTGCTCAAGTTTGGGATTAAAGAATGCCAATCTGATATGTAAGTATGCCTGCATTTAGAAAGTCCTTTAATTACATTTGCATTATCTTTTGTCTTATATAAATTGCAACACACTGCATAAAAACATCCATTAACAATGGCTGATTTTGGAACTTGCAGAACAGTAACTATGTTCAAATGCACTAAATGGAAATCATATATTTTATCTATTTTGATCCCTGTGTCAACTTTGGAAGCCATATTGAAATTCGATTTTCCCATGCTGCCACAAACCTGAGAAAGTGGGAGGAGGAATTCAATTGAGTAGCTCTAAGTAGATAAAATAAAATTTTGTTAGTTCAAGGTCATTGAGCATGGTGCAGAATGAAATAAGGATCTTATTTTAGGATGGATCATGTTTGGGCCATGTGATGTGATGACGGCCAAGATGTAGTTTTGGATATTGCAAGGAACCCTGAAAACTTTCAGATTTGGGAATCCACAGATGTGCCAGTTTACTTTCTAAATAAAGGTACCTTTGAGATATATCTGTCTCAGAATTATTGATTGGAATGGAGGTTTGCTGGAACGCTGACACCCTGATTTCCATTTGCTTCCTGTCCAATTTTGTTTCCCCTGTAGTACTTGAGGACATGTGTATTTGTCTTTGTGTGTGTGTGTGTGTGTGTGAATGTGTGTGTGCATGTGTTTTTAAGAAACTAAACTAAAGCTCTGGGCAAGGATAAATATTATCCTACAAAGAATGAATCTATACAGAATGAATTACTAGATAAAATGATAAACTACAATACATGGAGTCAAAACTGAAAATCTATTGATTTCAGTATCCTGTCAAATTGAAATGTAGACCCTATGTTTTGAGAACTCCTTTGGATGGAGAGCAGGGGTGGGATTCAGATTTTTTAACAACTGGTTCTGTGGGCATGGCTTAGTTGGTAGGTGTGGCTTGGTGGTCATGTGACTGGCTGGGTGTGGCCAACTCAATATCACTCACATCGAGGCACGCATCTCCTCGCCTGGCCTCTCATGACTGTGGGTATGCTGCAACAGAAGTTAGTGTGAAAAATGGTCATAAGTCACTTTTTTCAGTGCCACTGTAACTTTGAATAGTCAAATACCAGCAAAGAAGGGGAAAAAAAAACTCCAGAGATATTCCTGAGACAGGAAGTCTAGTCCTGCCAAGAATGTAATAAGGGTTAATGGAGAGGCAGTTTGTGTAAGCAACACCAGACTGTTTCCTTCCTGCCTTTCTTACAGGATTAGGCCAGTAATTTCTTCTAACAACCGGTTCTCTGAACTGCTTAGAATGTTAAAAAACGGTTCTAGCGAATAGGTGCAAACTGGTAGAATCCCACCCCCGATGGAGAGTCAGAAAACTGGGAGGTAAAAAAGTATACAATTACATAGTTAAATCTAGCCACAGTTAATTAGCACATAACAGAATTATTCCAAAGAAAGCTGGCATGAAAATCAAAACTAATCAGTGCTAGCTATGCTAGAGTGGAAGCTGGGATCTTCCTGTGTTTAGGAATGTCGACATCCTTGTTTGCAGCCTTATCATGAGTACTTGGTGGCCCTTTTGCCATTTTCAAGATAAAATGCTCCACCAAATACCCAGAAGAACTGTGTCTGATTCAGTTGTACCAAGACCAAGTGGCTGTGGATTTGGAGACTACCTGGTTCCAGGGATATTCCATCCTTAATCTTGGATGGAATTGTACTTCTCCATTCAAGAGTGATGTACAATCTTGATAATCTTCCTGGACTCACAGCTGTGCTTGATGAGAAGAAGGCAACTCTGTTCAGGAAGTCCTTTGCAGCTTCATTTGGTACAATTGCACCATTACCTGGATCAGGAGCATCTTCAGACAAAAAGTGCTACTCTGGTTATCTCATGACTTGACTACTACAATGCTTTCTCCATAGGAATGCCCCTAAAAACCATTCAGAAACTTCAACTGGTCCAGAATGAAACAGAGCAGGCAGTTATGGACAGGCCTTGGTATGTCTACATGACATCTTTGCTCTGCAAACTTCACTGGTTGTAATTTCACCTTCAAGTGTGATTCATGGTGTAGATTATAGTACATGATGTTATTTATTTCATAAATGTTAATTATTTGAGATATTGCCTATCTTCTGTGGTATCTGCTTTGCTGATTCATGCTGACAGGGTTGATACACTCTGGGTTCCTTTGATTCTACAGTGCTACCTATCAAGACCCAGGAAACCTATCAGAGGTTCCCCCTGATATCTGGTGGTTCCATGTGTGGCATTCCAAAGAGTTATAAAGACCAAGCTTTTGGAGACTATCAATAGAAGACCCTCTCTATAAGCTCAAGGGGTTTTGAGTGTTGCTTGGAAAGAAGGTGAGTACCTCTAAATTTTAATTTTATAGTCCAGAAAAGCATGGGAAATGTGTGTATGCCTCTGTGTGTGTGAGTGAGGGGGCACTTCTAACTTATGTTTGGATGTAGAGTTTAATTCCTAAATTTAATACCTCAAAAGTTTTTCTTTATCAGACATATCATATTCATCTAACTAGGGCTAAGTTGATGTACCTAGTTACCTAGTTGGCTAATAAAACATCTGCAAGAAAACCAAGCTCAGAGAACATCAAGGATCTCACAATTCAATTCTGAGCTACAAATATTCTCTTCTATAAGTTCAATGGTGGAGATTGAAAAACTGACAAGATTAGGAAAGAGACAAAAAGAGCAAGCTTTGTGTCACTTTTTACTATTAGGCCAGATGTGATGCAAAGTGTGGTGAATATTTCCAGGAATGCAGCCAGCAAAGGATAGTAAGTCATAGAAAAGAGGTGTACACTTTTAAAACTTTTTAAAAAAAGATCTGATGGCTATAATGGCAAAGCTTTGAAACTTCTGCAGTTGCTTCGTTTTTCAGCAGTAGGGGGTATGAAGGATTCAGGGATGATAGACCAAGGCTGTCAAACTCCCAGGCCATGGGCTGGATGCATCATGCGCTGGCCATGCCCACACCCAGTTTAGCGAGGGGAGAGGAAAGTCCCGATTCGTCAAGTGACGCCGCCATGATGACATGAGTTTGACACCCCTGTGATAGACCCTTCAAAAAATATTAACCTTGCCAGGTTTCATATATCTTTGAGAGATTAATTGCAGTAAATCTTTGAAATACTCTTACACTGTATATCTTTCCCAGGGTTAAGGAAAGGCAAAGGAGCTGCCAAATTTTCCAATGTACTGAACCAAGGCAGAAAGCATCCTACTTCAAGTTTTAAAAAAATCCCACTTATTTGTTTACTATTCATTTATTTATTAAATGTATACGCTATCCATCCCACGTCGAGCAACTCAGGGAGGTGGGGTACATAAAGCTACTGTCTGGTCATCTGTAGTAACAAGGTTGGCATGTTGAGACAGTAAGGTTTGCTGGCTTCAGTCAGTAAATATCTGGCTGACAAAAGGGCTGTTCACATTCTTGACTCCACATGGAGAGACAAGGAAGCAACTGTCTTGCCATTAAGAGGCAATGTTGTTGTACTGTCTCTGACTATTATGTTTCATAAGATGTTAGGAGGGTTAACATATTAAGAATCTGAAAGGGAAAGGAAATTTGGCCCATCATCCCTGGCAAGACATATCACTATGTCAGAAATATGGTTTGCTGACAATACCCAAAGCTATTTAGTTAGCAAAATACAATGAAATACAATGCTCCTGAGATAGAAAGGCCAAAATAAATTAGGCAGATCCAGAAAGAAATGGCATTTGTAGCTTTACCACTTCTTTTTAAAAAAACTGTAAACATTTAAAACAGCAGATATTTGGCTAGTATTTACTCATGCATGGCCAAGAAATGCAATTCTGCCCGAACAAGCAGAATTTTGAAATAAAGAATGTACAGCCTTAACCATTAAGAGAACTGACAGATAGGTTGAATTTCCAGTATATTGGTGAGATTTCCACAGGAATGTGTTATCTTATTATCATCCATGTCTCCCCAAAACAAGTTTCCTGGGAAATTAAATGAGGTGGTATTGGCTGGCTTCTCATGTCACTATCACAGATTTCAACATACCACTGATGACACACCCCTTCCACTAAGATTCATTACTTATAAAAGTGAATTCGTATCACTATCTTGTTTAAAATGACTTCTGGAATAATAGAAAGGGATGCAAAGTGCTTCAAAAAAACCCTGTCAAATCCATTGCACTCTCCAGACTATAATTTGCTGCTTCCAAGTGGGCCTTTGATTTTATTCATGTGGAGAGGGTGTGTGGGTGGGTGGGTGGGTGTGGATTTGTTTGTGTGTGTGTGAAAACTTGCAAAATGATGAGGGACAGGTCATTGTGATGCAAGCTTTTTGTACTTGCTTGTTCACATCGTTCTGACTGCGATGTTGCGATTTTGACACACTCTTCCCTGAACACTCCTGATTTATGAATGTGCTTTGCTTGATTCACCTAAACATTTGTCATTAATATTTTCAAAAATGCAGCCTTAATGAGGAAAATACTGCAGAAAGAAAGAAAAATCCAAGTATTTCTAAAAAGCGCTAATGCTTATAAGATGTGAAATGTTTCCAAACTGAGTACCCTGACGAAGGAAGGAAATAAAGTTATAGTGTTACAGAACAGATCTTTGATCTGTTTATCAAAGGCCTTGAGTGAACTAATTGGAGATCATTTACAAGTATTCTATTTTTATGATGTGTAATATTGTACATAGGATTTCTACTTAGACTTCTGGGAGATACCTAGGCTGTTAAATCAAGCAAAACAACCCAGGGAACATTTAGTTTGGATGTGATCTAAAACCTTATCTACACTGCCTGGTTGCCCCATTTCAGAATAGTCAGGTAACTTTTGGAGGGCAGAAATGGATGCCATTGCCATCTATTAATTTGCTACTCACTTTCAAAATGACCTCAATGTGCATGTGATTCTATGTCTAAAGTAACATTTTTTTTCTTGTGTCTAAACCAACCTATTGGCTAATCATTGCAATTGCAAAACTTACCTGCATGCCTTATGCCTGTAATTTAAAGCTTTGCACATCTTGTCTCTGCAATTCATGCTTTACATATCTTGTCCTCCCTTTCATCTTTTAAATCTTCTCCTTGACTTTTGCTTTTCTGGTTCAAATGTTGAAAAGCTTTGCTTTTTTACTACAAAGGACTTGTCTCTATATTACACTACTAAGGTTTTGCCCACAGGTTCAAATCAAGAAATACATGTTGATACCACATATGAGTCTAAAACAGTGGATAAGATACTGAACCTGCCGTAGGGAGACCTAAGTCTACTTTAATCCACAAATCCATCAGTCTCCCTTTCTAGTCCAATCTATCTTAGAAGCTGATCTGTCAGAAAGATATCTATAGTCCTCCTCATACTGATGCTAATTTATGTCATCTCTCAGAGTACAAGATTTTGCATGATTTCCGTCTCCCTTCAGGATCTGTGTGAATATCCCTATTTTTATATCCTGTATGATATTTTTATTTGTATAACCCACCATAACATAGTTCTGATCTGCATTTAAATTTTCAGACTTATTACAAGTAGGCTTGATAGGATTGCTATAGTGGTGAAAAAAAAGAAGAGTTTATTTAAATATTTATTTATTTTATGTATTTATTTATTTTGTCAAGAAAGTATTAGATTACTGGTATAAGTATAAACATGATTATGAACACATGAAATGGATACGGAAAAAAAGGAACATTAGGACAGGGATGGTAGGCATGTTGGTGCGCTTATGCACCAGACCTCTTAGGAATGGGGTGAGGTCAGCAGTAGATAGTCTAAGGTTAACATTTTTGGGGTTTGGGGAAGAAACCACAGAATCAGGTAGTGTATTCCAGACATTGACACTCTGTTGTTGAGGTCGTATTTTCTGCAGTCAATTTTGATGCAGTTTATCTTGAGTTTGTATCTACTGTGCACTCTTGTATTGTTGTGGTTGAAGCTGAAGTAGTCATTGATGGGTAGGACACTGCAATAGATAATTTTATGTACTACATAAAATTCAGATCGAAGGTGGCATAGTTCTAGGTTGTCTAAGCCTAAAATTTCAAGTCTGGTGGCATAAGGTATTGTGTTGTGAATAGAGGAGAGGAGGACTCTTCTTGTGAAATATCTCTGGACTTTCTTGACTGTATTAATATCCAATATGTAGTGTTGGTTCCAGACTGATGCGCTGTGTTCGAGTATTGGTCTAGCAAATGTTTTGTATGCTCTAGTTAGTAGTGTAATATTACCAGAGGAAAAGCTATGTAGGATTAGGTTAACAACTCTTAATGCCTTTTTGGCTATGTAGTTACAGTGGACTCTATAACTTAGATCATTAGAGATGAGTACTCCAAGGTCCTTGACATAGTGGGGGTCATCAACAAGGTCTTGACCATTCAGCCTGTATTTTATTTTCTGATTTTTTTTTACCAATATGTAAGACAGAGCATTCGTTTGTTGAGATTTGAAATTGCCACTTGTTTGACAATTCTGACACGTAGTTGAGGTCTTTTTGAAGGGTAGCAATATTGTCAGTGATGTTGAATACATAATGTTGAATACACATGATGTACAAATACATCATGTGGCCATGCTGCAACAGTTGTAAGTGCAAGAACTGATTGTAAGTATTTTTTTCAGCATTGTCGTAATTTCAAATAGTTGTTAAATGAATGGTCATAAGTCGAGGAGTACCTGTAGAATTGTTTGACTTAAATTGAAAATCTGCTCATTTAGCTATCTGCTAAATGATCCCTCCAGTTAAGTGCTTGTAATACTCTGAATAAAGAACTTTGCAAGTGTAAGGGTAGATAGGGTAAGTCATAACTAGGACAATAAGGGATTAACATATAGGACTGGGAAATCAGTGGTTATTGAGATAGTAGAGCAGTATTTCTCTTTAAGATGTGTAGACTTCAATTCCAAGAATTCTCTTTAGGCACTTTAGATGCCTATTATAAAAGTTCCTGTGCAATAAAGCCACTTGTGAACCTGAGTCAAGGACAGCCTTTTGCCACCTGACTTCTTGACTTTGGCAGTTTCATACAATTGCTTCCTCATCTCCACAATTGTGCAAAATCACTGGTCTCAATAACCTTTCTGCTGAGGCAACAGGAGATGTCTCCTCCTCCTTGTCACCCTTGGTCCTGATGATGGGGCAATCCTTGCTGCCAGCAAAGTCATTGTTTCCATCATCTAAGAATTCTGAGCCTTCAGAGTGGCAATTTCTGCATTCACCACAGCATTCACCACCCAACACTTAGAAACGATTCTGATGATCAATTGGCCATAGCTCTTTTGACATCCTCTTGGCTACTTCTCTCACCATTTTAATGAGTCCAGGATTCTGTAAAGAGGCTTCCCTTTTCTAAGGTCTTTAACTGGATCCAGAGTGGGTTCATATGTAGGGTGCCTTGCAAAATCTGCTTCATCCTGACTTAATCATCTTTGCAGGCTCCATTCTTTCTTCAGCAAAATCTTACATAATAATTTGTTTAGATATCTGATGTACCCAGATAGACATCAGTCACTTCATTGGTACATGTGTTTGAACTAATAAATTAGGACAGAAGCCTTCTCTGTTTGCTCAAATTCTTCTTGCAACATGTTGAGGCAGTCATAAGCTGGATATGACCCCTGTCTAAATTTTGATGGCTTCTACAGTGAGACCTTTCAGGCTCTCAGTGATCTGTTGTTTCTTTTGAGCCTCTGGAAGATCCCATTCTTTCACTGCTCACATGGCTTGTTCCATCCAGGTTTCATACTTCTCTTCCCCAGCTGGTACAGGCTATGCCCCAAAGAAAATTCTCAACTTTCTGTAACTATCCTCCTCTCCCCCCTCAAAAAAATAACTGTTGATAGCCTGAGTGCAAATGGTCATAAGGTTGAGGCAGATGTTTCTGAGGAGCCAAGGTCATGTCAAAGAGCATGACCTGGTTCATGATCCCTGAGTTGCTGGCTTGGGATTTTGGGTGAACTACATCTTCTGACAAGTAGTTGGCATCCTCCATGAGCTGAAGGCTTCTCCACAGAAACAGGCCTGGGATATTTTCCTCTCCACTCTAATAATGCACAAGAGTGAGAAATGTCTCGATCCATTATCATGTCCAGCATGAATAAGTGTTGATCTGGAACCAGCACCATCACTGGTTAGAGGATCACCATCACTGTTTAGAGGATGTTCAGGTGTCCATAGGGATTCAATCACTGCGCTCGATTCCACCTGGCTATTTTGTTTCTAAGACCATTTAATAACTATGATGAGGTTCATTTTGCTTGTATGAATCTTTTATCTGGGTGTGGTCATAACTCTTGGAAAAGGGGTAGAAATGATCCTGGAGGAGCCTTCACTTGTAGTGCTTCCCCCGAAAGGGTAATTGGCAATCAGGTCCTTCTATCCCTATAACAGTGGTGAGCCCGGCCTGGCCTAGGTACACCAGCATTCTTTGGAAGGAGTTATAGGCCTTGATAAAAAATAATGGCCATTAAGATAAAATCAAATTAAGTAACATAAGAATATAAAATTGAACCTTATAATGAGCATTGGTGCTCAAGCTAAAAATATCCCAGAGATTGTCCTTTCTGGCCCTACACCAGCCCTGCCAACTCTCACGGTTCTGCCGTGAGTCTCACGATTTTTTGGCATGTCTCACGGTCTCACAACAAGGCTCCTCAATCTCACGCCAAATTTAAAACGCTTTTTTTTTCAAATTTGGGGGTCTTATGCGCTTATACGCGCATAAATCTGATTTTCACACAAACGACATGACACCACTTCTCAGATCACGCAATATCGATATTACCATACAGTCATATATACATACAGCACATTTCTTTTCACTTTGGGCACCTTCATTTTGCTTTTTCTACCACCGGATATAACACGTTCTGATTGGTTAGTTATTCACGTGACCGTGAATCTCACTATTTTTTATAGAATCTCCAGATTTTTTTTTTATGGGTCTCCAGATTTTCCTTTATCAGGGGTTGGCAGGTCTGCTTCACCAATCTTATTGCTTCATAAACATGTGCTCTGCAGGTCCAGTGTGAGGACTATCGAGTCTATCTCTCATGGCAGCCAGCATACAGTCTCCAGGCCAAGATACAGCCATCCTCTTCCCTAAGGGTGGCAATGTCTCTCTCTTTCCAAAGGAGTCCAGCTCTTTTCCTCATAGGAGTTTCATTCTTTTCACTCCCTCTCAGTCCTTTTTTTTTTTCCTGAGCTGTTCAGAATCCTACTCCTCAGCATTTAACTTCCCCTGATGAAGACTACATTTCTCATAAATCTCCAGGACCTCTTCCTATCCCAGTTCCAAGGAAGAGGCCCCAACCAGACAGTCAACTAGGGAATGCTACTTAATAGAGCAGGCTACATAAAAGTGAATCTATAGGTGAGTTTGCATCGTGTTGATTATCAACAAGAATGAGTTCTTCAGCAAGATTTTTTAAAGATTTTTTTAATCTCACTTTTACTGGGTTTTTTTTTTCATAAATAAGGCAATGAAAAACAAATATGCTTCTTTATTCTCTTCCTATGTTTCCCCACAGCAACCACCCCGTGAAGAGAGTTTGGCTGAGATAAAGTGATTGGTCCAGCTGATTTGCCTAAGGTATGACTAGCGGTCACCTGGTTTTTACATTTCAGCTTAATGCTTTTGCACTGGTTTCATTGATTTTTTTGGGGAAGGGTAAAAAATAGGAGTAGGGTATAATAACCGTTACAATCAGACTATGATTGTCACAGTCAGACAGTCAAATCTCTGATATCTAAATATGACCTTCATGTCCTTGATCAAATCTTGCCTGTTTTTAATCTCCTTGTTTCTGTTGAGAATTGCATAACCCATCTTTCTATCCTAAAGGTTGCAAAGCAAGTTATATAAAGCCCCAAAAATGACAATTATTGTGTATGATAAATTGTAACAGCTCATTCTTTCAACTTGTTTTAGCATGCCCATATAAAGCAGAAAACAGACTGATTGGCTAAGAAATTTAAAGCCCTGAAGCTATTATCAATCCTCAGAAGCCTTTTTAGTTTTTTCAAAAAATATTTTTTGTTGATTTTATATACAACAAATCATTCCATTTCAATCGTGATATTCTTATCAACTCTAACAATACCTCAATGTTCCCATATAATAATATCACACATTATAACTTTGCTTAAATTTCTCTAATTGCTCTATAAATACAGTACACAAAATCTTTTTTAACTGGTTCTATTCTCTATCTATAATAAAACATATTCCATACCACGTTATATTCAGTTTCTTCTTTTTTTAAAATGTTTAGTTTAATTTTTAATTTTTTTTCTTCTTTTTCTTTAATTTTTTCTTTAATTTTCAATCTATTCATTTCTGCACATTCAGATATTTTTTCTATTTTTTCCCCCCTCTATCGGTATTTTATCACTCTTCCAATTTTGGGCAAATACAATCCTAGCTGCTATTAAGACATGTATAATAAAGTAAATCTTTTCTTTACTATAACCTTCTGGTACCATTCCTAATAGGAATATTTCAGGTTTCAAATCTATTTGTTGTTTAATCATTTTTTTTCAACCATGTGTGTATTTTAGTCCAGTACCTTTTAGCCTCTGTGCAAGTCCACTACATGATGTTTGATGATATTTCGAACATTTCACTGATTTATCTTTAAACATTTTCACTAGTCTTGCTGGTGCTAAGTGCCATCTACAAAACAACTTATACAAGTTCTCCTTATATGCTGTTGATATTGTCAATTTATAATTCCTATCCCATAGTTTCTGTCATTTTTCCAATTCTATAATGTATCAAAAGTTTTTGCCCATGCAATCATTGTTAACTTGTTCTTCCAATTTGACACCCAGTAAATAGCAATATATTCTTTAATCAATTTATCCTCTGTTCCTGTTAATATTTTATTTAATTCTGTCAATTTTTTATCAAACCCTTCATCTTTAATATCTTTTTATACCATGTTTGTATCTGCAAATATGAGTACCATTCTATATCTAATCCTTGTTCATTCAATTCTTGTTTTGTTTTGAGCTCACCCTTTTCATTTAAAATATCTTTATATCTAGTAACATTTCCCATTTTGCGAACATTTGGATATGCAAGTGCTTCTGTTGTTGATATCCAGACTGGTACCTTCATATAATGTTGTTCTTTTGTTTTCCCCCCACATACGTAATAATGCATCTCTAACCATGTGTCTTTGAAAATATCCATGTGCTTTCCCTTTTCTATACCATAAAAATGCATGCCATCCCATTTGCAGGTCATGTCCTTCCAACATTAACAGTCCTTTGTTTCTCAATAATATCTATTCTCTCATCTATGTTAGGGCCATAGCCTGGTAATAGATCTCCCAATTAGGTAGGCCAAAGCCTCCTCTATTCTAATATCCTGTAACATTTTAATATTGATCCTTGCTTTTTTCCCTTGCTATATATATTTCAACACCATTTTATTATTGCTGCTACTCTTCCAGTTAGTGAAAATTGCTCCATTTTTCTATCTCTGTTTTAATCTGCTGTTTCAGTTTGTAATAGTTATCTTCTTTAATTGTTCCACATCTCACTGTCAACTGTATTCCTAAATATTTAACTTTTTTAAACTATCTGAATATCTATGGTTTTTGTCAGTTCTTTTTTCTGTTTCTCTGTCATATTTTTCACCAAGATTGGAAGCTGTTTTTTTATAATCCTATTTCTTTGCAGGTTTTTTCACTCACATTTGTGCATATGTATCCAATACTCGTTCTTTCTTTCCGCTATATATTCAAAATGGGCAATGATTATATATGCATGTGTATGTGTAGCATGTGTTATGTATGTGTATGGAAATGTTTGTATATTTCACTTTTAATGTGTGCCAGTGTACTTAGAGTAAAGTCGGTGGGAGCAGCAGTTGGGGCAGTAAGTCACTCATCTCAGGGCTCATGCTCACCATATCTGCAGGGTGTGGGGGATGCAGTGGCAGTAAGATGGCAATGGCACTTCCGGTGGCATCGGGGCTTCTGGGACCAGCCCCCCCCCACCATCCATGCAGCTGCATACATGATGCACTGGGACTTCCAGGCTCTGTTCCCAACAGCCAGCATCAGCTGTCCCAGACTCGATCAAGGGGCGCCTTGCTGACATGAGCCTCTCCACGTGTTCCTTCCTGCTGCTCTTGCTGGGAGAGCGAACGGATTTGCAAGTTTTTTGTTGTGCTGGTAAAGATTCTTTTGCTCTCCCAGTTGAAGCAGCAGGTGAGAAAAGTAGCCGCTGACCTGGTCGGAGCCTATATGAGCCTCTCCACGTATTCCTTCCTGCTGCTCTTGCTGGAAGAGCAAGAGAGTCTTTCCTGGAACTTATAAAAGCTTATAAGTCCCCCTCCCCTTGGAAATGGCTCTTGGGCAGCAGAGAGAAGCAGGATTCAGCCTGGCTGCTTCTCTGCTGCCCAGAAGCTGTTTCTGATAGGAGTGGATTTGCAAGCTTTTTGCTGTGCCAAAAAAGACTCTCTTGCTCTCCCAGCTGCAGCAGCAGGTGAGGGAAGCAGCCACTGACTTGGCCAGAGCCTATACGAGCCTCTCCACGTGTTTCCTGGCAGAAGGCAAGTGGTAAGGGAAAGGCGACTGGTGGTGGTGGCAAAAGGCAAATGGTATGGGGGGGGGAAGGTGACTGGCAGTGGCATATAGGTGACCGGGGCTTGCAGAGCCTCATTCACCCAGGGAGATCAATTCAGTTAGGGCTACAGCAGAAGGCAGACAGCAATGGCTGGCCTGGCAGGTGCACAAAAGCAGGCTGCAGGCAGTGATGTCATGCATATGTGCGATGTCACACATGTGCAATAAGGACTGACTGGGCAGGGAGCAGAGAAGTGGACAGAGAAGGGTGGAGCCAGCCAGAGGCCCAATTTACCAATTCTCTGAACTACAGAGAATTGTAACAACTGGTTCTACTGAACCAATCTGAACCAGTTGAATCCCACCCTTGCTGCCTTGACCTTCCAAAGGCCAAGTTGCCTGATCCTTTAGAGGGAGCCTCAGTCTGGGTGCCTCCAATTCCTGCACATGTGAAGGAAGGCTATGAAAGGTGCTAGAGAGCTGTCCACCTTCACTTAATATTTTGACAAAAATAATAAATGGTTTGGAGGAAACAGACCAAACAGCTAAATCACAACCAACTATGAAAACAGGCTTGGGGGGGGGGGGGGTCTCTTCCTCTGGNTCGGAGAACGAGGACTCAGATGAGGGGCCTGTGTGTGATGTGGAGATGGGGCCAGACCATCAGGGAGTGGAATGCTGCCTTCGGAGATTGTGGAGGCTGGCAGCAGTGATGAAGAGGACCCTGAGGAGCCTGTGCCCAGTGCACGTGCACACAGGGCTGCTCATAGGAAAGAGCAGCTGTAGCAACAAGGGTGACTCAGGGGTAAGGCTGCAAGGTAATGCCCCCCCCCCCAAGAGATAAAAGCCAGCCTGAGAGACTAGTATTCTTTGCAGGAAGCAAAGAAGTTCTTGTACTTCAAGCCTTGTGGAAGTTAGGACTATCTTGGTTTGTGTTTGAAAACTTTTTGTTTGGAATATTTCTTGGCAACTTAATCTAGAGCTTTTGGCAGCCTTGCACAACCTTGGCAAGGTTTGTTCTTATCAGAGACAATTAGTTTTAATAACCTTTTAACCATAAATTAATGGAATTTGCAGAGAAACATTAAAAGGTATTGTTTTTTATCTCTGTTTAGTGTTCGTTTACTTGGAACAAGGATTGGGTCAGAACACAAAGTCTCTCAGAGGGTATAGGCTGGACTGTGGTCCTTTCACAAAACCAGTGTAATGGTAGTGGGTGTAATGGTATTACCAGCTGAAGAACAGGAGGCTCTTCTAGGGAGAGTAAAGAGATATACCAGCATGGAGTTGATACAGGGGAGGAAACATCTGAGATTAAAAAAAAAACCTCTGCCATTTCCCAAAGGAAGGCAGTCAGTTTGGTTAAATTCTTGTAAACAGGTGTTCAACAATAAAGGAATTGCTTTAACCATTCAGGAAAGTGCTATGGTTGCCTATACCTGAGAATAGGTAAGGTGTTGGATAAGAACATGGAAGCTCACTGGTTGACTTTAGACCAATCACTTTCTGTTAACCTAAACTATGTCAAAGGACTATAGTTAGGAAAATTGGAGAAGGGAATACTATTGTGGGACTATTTTTAAATTTCTTTAAAGTGAACATCAGCACACCTTCAAGGAAGCATAAAATGTCTTATTATTCAGTGCTGGAGGCAAAAACAAGTCTAAAAAGGGGAGCAGAGGCACTCCCTCTTTATAGATTTAAGAAAATTATTATATAATTTAATATGCATATACATTTAATTTGATTTTGATTAATTTACCACATATGCATGGTAATGTGCATGGCAATAAAGTGAAAAAGGGATAATGGATATGGATGCAATTGCACCCTTTAGTTAAAGAGTCAAAAGAAGCTGCATCTGAAGCTGCAACATTTCTTTAGCCCTGTGTTTCTCAATCTTGGAAACTTGGAATCTGCTTTTGGGGAATTGGTACCAAGAAGTTCTCCTATGATGTGTATTTTACCCCTAATGCTAATGTTTGGCCCTTCAGTTGTTGGGTGTTCTGAAACATATTGTATATGCTATTGTATACCCTGGCTATTGAGTTCCCTGATTGTGGGGATGAATACTGACCTGGTCAAATAATTGCTCACCTTCTTCATTTCAACAAGTACCCTATGTCAGGGGACATTCATCCCACACTGAGGACAGTGTACCAATGCCTGGTGCAAAAGCAGGAGGCCCC
Organism: Laticauda laticaudata; assembly: GCA_004320025.1. NCBI lineage: Eukaryota > Metazoa > Chordata > Lepidosauria > Squamata > Elapidae > Laticauda > Laticauda laticaudata. Next base: position 26,477 of record BHFT01042015.1, on the reverse strand, counting down.
AGCAAAAGGTGTGGAAGTTGGTTGTAGAAGTTGGACCAGTGGTGTTCCTAGCCCTATCTTGCCTGTGAAAGGCTGTCTGGATTGCCAGTTTCAGATTTACTCAATTGGTCCCCCAAATTCAAAAGTTGAGACATAGGATATAGCAAAAGGGTCAGAGAAGAGAAATAAGTGCCAAAAGTAAACAAAAGAGCCAGTTTCAGATGTGCACTTTTGTTGACAAGCGATTCACTGGTCATGTGCACGCCCTGGACCATTTTGAAGGATTAACATCAGTCTTGCAAAGCTCAAAGTATTTATCCTCTACTCTTTATTTTACTCTACAGAAAACTAGGGAGGGTCTCTTCTAAAATGCTTCCCATGCTTTCCCTTCACCTGTAGACTGAGCTGTCCTATATCAAACTGTTGCATAGTCCGCAGGTCTTCCTCTTAACCCCCCCCCCCCCCNCCCCCCCCCCCCCCAATCATTCCCACATACCATCCTAAATGCAATGGACTATAAGTTGAAATCATGATAGAGAGTTTGAATCCCATAAAATAATATCTAGCTATTTATTTCTGTTGATTCTCAAAAAGAACTGGATACATATTGCCCCCTGGTGGTCAATGCAAAGAGAAAAGGTTTTTTTTAATGATGTCTTCTAAGGCTTCATTTTGTCTCCAATATATGGAGTTCTGGGGGTGGGGTGAGGTGGAGATATTTTCAGGAGATTTAAAATTGAGAGTCATCTCTATGCTGATGACTCCCAAATCTATTTCTTTGTGAAATCTCCAGGTGGTCATGTTTTCTCCTGCTTGCAAAAGATAACATGTTGGATGAGGGATAATAAATTGAGGTTGTATCCAGACAAACCTGAAGTGCTCATTGTGAGAAATGACTGTTCCAGAAAGTGGTAGATCTGCCGCTAAATCTAGCAATAGATCTATGAAGTTTCTGGGTGCTTCTGACACCAAACATTTGCATGGATTCATAGGCTGAAGTTAGGGGCACCTTCTAGCAATATAGTCAATGAACCAATAACCTTTCTATGAAGAAAATCACCTAAAACCTTGCATGCACTCCTTGTCTTAGTTTGATTTGATAATGCATTTCACACAGCTATCTTTGTGTTTGTACTAGAAACATCTCTAGGAACATCTATCAGAATACAGCAGTCAAGCTGATCTCTTCTGAAAGAGATCAATGTTTGGAATATTCTACCTGACTCTGTGTTTTCTTCCCCAAACCCCAAAAACTAACCTTAGTCTGTCTACTATTGACCTCATCCCCTTCTGAAGAGGCCTGTGGGGGCATGCATAAGCGCACCAATCGTGCCTACCATTCCTGTCCTATTGTTTCTTTTTAGTTTTCTTATAAGTATCTATCTCATGTATTCAAAACTATGTTTATTCTTATACCTGCATCTTGTAAGCAATTGACAAATCAAATAAATATTTAAAAAATAGATCAAATTATCCTTTACTAAAGATTTGTGCACTCTTTTGTTTCTAAAAAAGGTTAAAAGATCTGGCTGTTATTTTTAAAGCTTTGTAAAGCTTGGATCTGATTTGTGTGAGAAAATGTCATCCCCTGCACTTTGAGGTCATCGGATAGCTCTGCCAACAGCTTCTGCAAGTGTGTCTCATGCTAGATCAGGATTAAACCTTCTCTGCAGCTGCTCCAGTCTTTCCTGAAATTCTCCCAGCACAGTTCAGAGTTGTAATCTTTTATTTGCTTTCAAAAGGTCTTGAAAACATCTCATTTTGGATAGGTTTTTATTATTGTTATAATTCATCTTAGCTTTATATTTTTGGTCCATGATATTAGTTTTCCAGTGTAAACTACGAAGGGAACTAAGTAAACAGGTAAAGTTAATTTAAAAAGACGATATAAGAATAATGCTGCCAGTGTCTTCTTAACATGTTCTTATTAACATTTCTATATAAGAATCAAGTCATTTACAATCCCTTTAAATGGAAACAAAATAATGCCTAGCAAAAGAAACTCAGTCCTTTGAGCATATATTTTGATTATTTGAGAAACTTTTCTGGGGGGGGGGTCTAAACCTTAGAAAAGAATACTTGAAAGGCCCAAATAATCTAAAAGGTCAGCATTGGTTGCTTATCTATCAAAAATCTTAGGCTAATGTCTGTAACCTTCTAATTTCTTCAGGAATCCTTTTAAATGCTGATATTACCCTGACTACTTCTTCGTTATTTCATTCAGAGATGAAAAACAATTTTTGTGATATATCATATCAACTCTGAGATAGATGGCATCACCTAGTGTATAATTTTCACCATAGAACAACTCTTATACTTGTACTATAACCATATTGGTCTATTCTCTCAAAAACAGAAATAAGAATTTTTCCTTCAATATAGTATAATTTTTCATACAACAGCACCCTTTATCTTAAATGAATGAAATAGACATTTCATTACAGAATAAAGAAATGGAGGCAAGGCAAATGAGAAAAATATTTTATCAATAAACAAATGATGAAGCAAAAAAAGAGCTAGAGATGTAATATCATCATGCCTTTTAGGCACAAATTTAGAAATCAGCCTTTATTAAATCTGTAAAATATCCTCAGAATGGCGTTACCCATTTTTGCATTAGCTATTTTAAGGTACACTCCTGACAGCCATACTACATCCATAAGTGACATGCATGAAACTGTGCATTGCTACCTTCTTATTAAGTCTAAAGATGCAACCAGTTCAGGCAGTAGACTAAGGCGGACAAGGAATGGGGGAGAAACCCTCATTAGTTTCTTGATCTGCCTCCTATTAGCAGAAGATAAGGAAAATCCTGTTCAGATTTTTCTTAAATTCTGAGAAGAAATCCTGTCAGGAAATCCTGCTTGTCATTCTGTGTGTCTCTCTTTCACACACAACTTCTCTGTAGCAGAATTTACAAAGTACAAAAGGTAATGTTACACCAGTATAAGCGTAAATTAAACCACAAACCACAACTGAGTTGTAATAATACTTTTTCTCATCCAGTTAATTTCTGAAATAAAGAGGACTATGTTAATTTCTATATTCATATAAGCCTGGTTGTCTCATTAGTTGCCTAAGGTTCTTTCAAATTCAGAGAAAATGAATGTTTTCTGAATGTTCTGAATTCTGAATGTTTCCACTATTGTTCTTGGGGGATCAAAATCCAACATTTTTCCAAAACTGTATTTCTAAAATGGAATTTTGGACTTGCCTTGCTCCATTTCAATATCCACTGGGAGAATCAAACTTTGGGGCATGGAGATCCAAGTTAAAAAGATCAGAAGTGGACTTTTTCAGAACACCATTAACTGGTATGGATGGCAATTGATCAGGTGGCTATAGGGAAAAGATGGTTCCTAACTTTCTCTTCACTCTCCATTCCCAAGTTAATATGCACTGTAAGCTGTGGTAAACAAAGTCAAGTTTGCTGTTCACAACAGTGCAATCACAGGACCTACATAAAAACTCGACAAAGCTTTGCCTGTGATCACATAATCATTTTTGGCCATACCATGTGGACATTCCTGGCACATATTAATGCATTTCTTTTGGATCCTTTTTGGGTTTTCATTCAGCGGGTCCTGCCCCAGATCCTGAGAAAATAGCTTGATCACAATTATGAATAGACTACAGATTAGTTTAGAAAACACTTATATAAGACAGGAAATTCAATCACAGCAAGTTGTTTTCTATCCAGTAATAAACAAATATTTTTGTTTTCTATCCAATAATATACAATGACCAACAGCTGATAAACCTAAACATGAAATTAAACAATTATTCCCAGAAAGTAATTGGCTCAGAAGAATGGAATTGGCATTAATGTTCCATATTTAGGGAGCTGTTTCTACTAGTTTCATGGATTTTTATATACCTGCATTTCCCTACATAGATGGAATATTTATTCAGAGAAAGGAAATGCTTAAGAGGACTTATCAGAGCCAATTCTCTTTTTGGTGTGCAAAAGGTGTCTGGAATTGTGACTATTTTCATTCTAATTGACAGACAAGACATATTGGGCAGATGGGAGAGAAACAGGAACATGATTTTTAAAAAATGGTTGGATTAACTTGCATACTCCCAAGCTAAAAACATAGGTCCTGGCTATCCTGGACAAATGACTCTTCATGCATACATGTATTCACACACCTGCTAGTGTTGTAGTTGCTATGATTGCTGTTGTAAACCTGCAAACATAATCTCCACGCTCATAGAATTAGTTTTCCTTTAAATAAGATCATGAAATCTATGAAGCTCTACTTTGAATATTGTGCCATAATAATGAAATGTATGGCATTGAAGTGTCCTATCAACTGTGCAGATAAGATGCTACTTTCAAACAGCAAGATTAATCCTCCTACATAATCCATCCTCCACTGAAAGTTTTTCTGATCCATATCTCCAAAATGATGTACATCATACTTCTGTGCTCTGGATTTAATTTAGAGGAGGTTTTTTTTAAAGCAGCACCTCATTAAAGCCAACTATATCATAAAAAAAAGCAGGGACTCTTATATATTCTGAAGCATGTTTCCAGAATTAATCCCGAAACACAACCCAGCCCTCATCTATACCTCTGCTACCATTTTGTCAACTTGCTATTACTATCAAGATACTCATGGCTACAATTTGGTAGCAAACATTAAGGAGCCAGCTCCTACTGCATTCAGGCTGGCAACCATTCCTCCAATCCACATAATAGCTCACTATCAACCAGAACATTATAATTGAAATTCTTCATTTAATTTTAAATTATGGAAAACGTAGGACAGTTCCTCCTTTATTCTCATGCTCACTGCACCATGATCAATCCATCAGAATAGATCTGGATGGTACCTTGGATGTTATTTAGTCCAAACACTGCTCAAGCAGGAGACCCTATACCATTTCAGACAAGTGACTGTCCAGTCTCTTCTTAAAAATCTCCAGTGATGAAGCATCCACAATTTCTGACAGCAAGATGTTCCATCAGTTAACTGTCCTCGCTATTAGAAAGTTTCTCTTTAATTACATTTGCTTCTCTCCTTGATTAGTTTCCATCAGTTGTTTCTTGTCCTGCTCTCTGGTGCTTTGGAAAATAAGTTGACTTCTTCCTCTTTGTGGCAGCCTCTCAAATACTGTAATACTGCTGTACTATAATGTCCCCTCTAGTCCTTCTTTTCTCTAGACTAGCCAAACTCAAATCCCAAAGTGTTCTTCATACTGTATGTTTTAGTTTCTGATTGTCTGGTTGTAAAACACAGGTATAAAAAACCTGGTTCTTATTGCTTTTATTGTCTGATACTAAATATTAAAATTTCATATCTGAAAAGTTCTTGCCTGCTGCAGACAATGTTGCAACACCACTGTTGTGATTATGGCATGGTACATAAATCACAAAATAAAACATTCATCAATAATCCTAATGCATGAGGCAGGAATAACGCACAGAACTGCCAAGGTAAATAGATACAGTCAATTGGCGCATGAAACTCAGGGAGCGGGGAGCTAAAATGTTTTGGCTGGCCAAAAAGGAATAGGGCCTGTTTTATCCTTGTTTACTGTTATGTCAGAGCAAAGTTTCTACTGCATTTGGGAGTCTTCTTTATGTATTCAGAAGCTTATTCCTCACTCATCCATGCAGCTTCTCCAGAAGACTGTTCAGAAAAATGGTAAGCATGTGGAGCACTAACGTTATTTTGCTTCATGTCACTTTTATGGAGGGGATTAAGGAATTTTTTTCTGTGTGTGTATGAATTCATAGAATTATTGGGTTGGAAGGGTCATTGAGTGCAACCCCCTGCTCAACCCAGGATCCACTTGAACATTCCTGATCATCAAGCCTAACTCTTCTCTGCACTTGCTTCAATTGTCATTGTCCTTTTTGAATTGAATTGCCCAGAACTGGACACAGTATTCCAATGACATAATTATGGGGACATCAATAGGGGATATTCTTGGATCTTGATTAGCTTCAAGCAAGCAGAAAATGTTTCTTGCAACAGCTAAGAAATACTACACAGGCATCTATTGTATAATTATACCTCTATGTGCAATAAAACACATTGCCATCCACCCACCTAACAATTAAAATCATGGTATTGCAGTTAGTGCTCACATAACAATGCAAATCAACTTGTGTTGAAATATAAGATCTGAAAATAACGAAGAAATAGCATGAGTAGGTGTTGGAAATCATGATGTTGCACGTAAATGCTAGGATTGCTATTTTGGGTGTCCATCTATTAGGATGTAGCCTTGAAGAACACGATTACTAAACACTTCTATTTCTGTACAAATTTAGATGATATCTTCAGAACAAACAAATATGAGCCAGTATGAGGGAGATTTAGAAAATAATAATCTTGGCCTTCACTCGCTGAAGTATTGTGTTACATCAGAAAGTAATGGTTTCAAAGTACCATATTTCAGTTATAAGCCTCTTCCCTTGACCAATGTAATTGCTAAGATTTTAACTTTGATTTGAGTCCATGGTTTACGGGTTTCTTTTTTCAAAATTGTCCACCTAACTGGATTCATATAATGCCGTCAAAATGCCACAAGTTTATGAAATCCTGACAGATGAGAAGGTAATTAAGAAAATATTAGAATGTGCAGAAATGGGTAGACTAACACTTACCATTAAGGACAAAGAAGAAACTAAATACTTTTTGACATGGACTTATTTTATTGATGATAAAAACAGAAGTTAGAAGTTAGAAAGAAAGGGACATAAAACTGATAAAAGTTAAAATGAAAATTTGTTAAAATGGAGAAACAAAACATTGTTACTACAGTATTAATGTTATTGTGATATATGTTATTGTTAATACTTTGATTATGATTGTCTAAAAATAATTGTACCCAAACACACACTGTTCAATTGAAATAGAATTTTTATATATTATACTAATAAAACAAATAAAACTTTAAAAAAAAGCCACAAGGGAACTCTTCATTAAGCATTCATTATAATTTAAAATAAACAGAATCTAGCTGTTATTTATTCCAATGCTGAGAACAGTTTTAATATGGTTATGTATAGATTTCTGTTATGTATAGATTTCAAAATTCCTTTGAATTTTGTACATTGTACAATGAAGGTTGTACATTCTATGCTATTTCCGGTTCATGAATGTTTATGTGTGTGTGTTGTCTCTTTGTCATGGGAAATACAACACCATAAGATTCTGCTTTCCATTCATAAACTCCTTTCATTCGTTTATTAAATTCATGTTTACAAATGCGTATTAATTACTAATCATAAATGAATCACTGTGTCACATTTCAAAAAAATTATCATAGGAACCTGTTTATTGTCCATGGCACATGTCTCCTTGGAACATAAATTAGAACAGGATAAGTAGATATAGTATAACATACTTATGAATTCAGGCCTCTGTTCTCTCTAAGACAAATGGCTAAGATACTAATCAATGATGTTGAGCATATTATTTTGTGTTATGTACTCTAATGAGTACAAAGGTATTATATTTATCTCAGTTCTCTACATCTGTGTCCAAATACTTCTCTGACATTTAATTAAATGGCCTTGGGGGTAGGGGGAAGCCACATAGAGCTCTGTAATGAGAAAAACATCTTAATTAGCTTCACACAGGGATATCTAAGGATGACAAAAGAGAGGACTCTTTGAACAGCAGCCTCATTTTCTGATTCCTCAACTGATTCTAAAAAGGCTGTAATGTGTTCATCTGTCCCTTGAGAGCTGGTACAAGATGATGCAATATATTTTCTATTGGATTCCATGTCCTCATATCATCCTCAAACATTAAACACCACAACATATGGAGATACAGAAACACAACATATGGAGCAGATGGGTTTCCTTGCCTCTTCTTTGTTCAATAGTTATGTTCAGTGCTGGGATTCAAATTCAAATTCAAACAAACCGGTTCTGTGGGCATGGCTTAGTTGGTGGGTGTGGCTTGGTGGTCATGTGATTGGGTGGGTGTAGCGCACTTGACATCACTCACGTCAAGGGGCATTTCTCCTCTCATTGGTCTGTCATGAGAGTGGAGATGCTGCAACAGTCATAAGTGTGAAAAACGGTTATAGGTCATTTTTTTCAGTGCCTTTGTAACTTTGAATGGTCACTAAATGAACTGTTGTAAGTCAAGGATTACCTGTACAATACAAAAAGCTTCTTTGCTTGCAAAAAGCTGCCCTAAATACCAATCATTAGATTAAAAATACCTGCAAGCCGAAGTTACAAATCAGACAGGGTGCTGGGGCACTTTGAGGAATTAAAATAGTTAAAATGCAATGATAACTATCAGCAACCAACTCTTGCTCATAAAGTGAAACTCTTTAGCAGAGAGGTCATTTAAGCTCTCCAGAAAGAGCACACAACAGGAAGAAGCAACTCCTTAGTCCATTTGCAGCCAACTTAAAGACAACCACCTGGTCTCTTACGCTCGTCAAAGCTACTCCTACGGAAATCATCCAGATTTAAAGAAAGGATCACCATGCCCCCCAGAAAGGGCAGTTAAAAGAATCAGCTGCCACCAGCTCTGCATCCTGTCGCTCTTGAGAAGTACACCCCAAACAGGACCGTGCCAGCAGTGAAGGAAGACGCCCCTCCGCCAGATAGAAACAAGACCATGAGGCAAGGAAGAAACTCAAAACACAAGTACAAATAATTAAATCACAAAGTTAAACTGTTGCTTGTTAAACCAGCCAAATTTCTCAAACCCAGTTTCTCTCACGGAACAGAGATTATAATGCTTTTTCCTTCCAAACAAAGACTGAAATAGGAGAAATTATCCCAATCAATAAACACAGAGATTACAATGTCACCGTAAAGTGGCACAGAAATTAAACTTGCATCGAAACCAGTTCTTAGACCAAAACTCAGAAAGGGTATGTAAACTCACATTTGGATGTCAATTGCTTCTTAAGTTAAGGCCAAGAAGCCTAGCTGAATGTCACTCTCATTTGGGTTCCTTGTCATTAAAAAGCTTTCTGTCCACGAGTTCTTGTTAGGGAAATGAAGTAACCTCACAATTGGGTTGGGCAATACATAAACCCGGATAGTCATTTAATACTGTTGTATCTTTAAGAGAATGCTGCTAATCTGTGATTGGCATGAGGTTCCTCCAAAGCCATAAGATGGAGGCCAGAAACCTGATTTGTTCTTTTCTTGCATTTCCTTTGCCTTTTTGGGCCTGATCATCATTCTACTCTGTTTGCTGGTGAGTCTTGCAACTAGTTGCGCAGAAACTTTGTTTTCCTGACTTTGTTTATGATACTGGCAAAGAAAGAAGGCTTTGTTTTGGAATTATTCCCTGAACTGATTATTTTGAAATACTAATTGCTTTAACACGCTCTATGATTTGGACTGTTGTATTGGATCTTGTTTACTCCATCTTTACAGAATTAAAGACTTACATAAACTTACATTTTACTATTCAGTGTATCTGTGTGCTGGTTGTGTGTTATTCATCACCACTCTCACTATGTTTCCCTGGGTGCACTAATTCCCCTAACAGGGAATACCTCAACACTTCTGCTTTGTTATTTAATTATTTCTTCGAAGTGCTGATCATTGCATGCCAGCTGGAAGTATTTCCAGGGGAGTATTTCCTCTCCCATTTTGTATTGTCTTGGGACTTTTCCTGATTTGCACTTAGAGACAGCACAAAATTGCTTTGGCATTATGTTTCTTTTGCTATGCCTGCCTGTTCTACAGCCCATGAATGAAGCAGCCACAAATAACATGCCAGTGTTAAAGTAGTATTTTCCTCTTTGTTTTAACACAACTGAGGGCAGCATCAAAATATTTTTTAAAAAAAAAACACCTCTCAAGCTTTGTCAGCAGTACATTAGAGGGAGACTTGGTGGCTGCTGTGATGGAAAGGGAACAGGAAATGGGTTTGAAGGGCAGGAAGAAGAGCTACGGCCAAGGTCAGATGGGTGAAGCTTGAGCCCAAGCCAAAAACTCAACTTAAAAAATAATTTCAGACAAACCTTTCCCTGGTTCATATGAAAATAAAGAGAGGCAGGGAAAAGCACATTCTGACTTGTAAGATCTGACTTGTAAGATGTTATTATAGCTGTTCCAATAAAAATTGTTCTAGACATCCATAGCATTAGTTCTGTCTGATCTACTTAGAAGTACTGAAACAAGTCTAAAACATGAAACAAGAGAGACAATAGAGTCAAATAAGGTTCACCTATAGAGACAAGAAGTTTAATGTCAGTATTGTCAATGTAGGTGATTGGCACAGCCATGGAAAGAGGCACTTAGCAATTGTGCCAGTAATAATCCAAATTAAACCTGTTCTATTGATTTTGGGCTGTATATATCCTTAATTATGTTCAAATAATAGATGCAGACTTATAACTTCTGGAAGTTTATTTACTTTTGTAACTTTTTAAAGAAAATAAAAAGCAAATAGGATGCAATTTATTGCAAATTATTGGAGAAAAAATTATATGTGTAGAAACACAGGTTTATCACAGAAATGCATGCTTGGCTTCTATTAAAAATGAAAAAATCAACATGTTGATTTGTTGAATTTTTGTAAATTTTGCAAAAATTTTAATATTCTATTCCTTGCTCTGTAGAGCAAGTACAATGAGAATGTACATTAACAAAGTTAGATGCAGTCTTTTACACTTCCACTAATTTCAGGGAGAGATAGAAGCATTTGAAAAAGTTCCAAATCTGAAAAGTCTCACTTTTTCATGAATGTTTTCAGTAATTTGAACAATTTGAGAAGTAAATAGTAACATTGAAATATATCACTATCAAATATGCCTATGAAAAATAGTGAACTGAATTTGTATGGCTGCTTTCTTTTTTATACACTACTGAACTTCCACTACTGAAACTTCCACCAGTTTCCTACTTCTGTCTTTCTCATCTTTACTTTTGCCTTAAAGGAAGTTTTCCCAGAATGGTGATTTTTTTTTTTTAAGGATACTTTGTTACAAGAGCTTTTCCTATTTTGTAGTCTACCTTCCAGAGATTTTGACTTTCTCGAAAATAAACTTCCTCCTTTCAAGTAGCACCATTAGTATCTTTTTCTTTCGCCCCTTGAAATTCAGACCAGATTTTACTTCCAACATACATTGCAAAGCTTCAGCTACCCCGCCTGGCCTGAAGCTTCAGCTGCTGCCTGGGAATCTTCAACTACTTACCCAGCCCTCCAAAGCAGCATAAGATTTCCATAATCTGAAAAACCTCAGTTGCCCATCTGTCCAAGCAACACTTATAATTGCAGGGATACAGCAACTTTCCCCACCCAACTATCTCCCCTGATCTTTTGGCTACCCTGCCCACTGACACTCAGTGGTGGCAGCACCATGACAGTATAATGAACAAAATGGCAAACCGTTTTTGGAATTACATCAGTAAAAAACTCTATCTTAATTTCCTTCCTGGTCCTACATATTTCTAAAATCAGATATTGTGTATGTATTAAATTAAATAGCAGTTAAATTTGCTGACCTCTTGTGTCCAACATAAAGGTTTGATGAGAACAAAGAGCTAAATTGCTACTGCAATTCCAATACTAGATCTCATCTTTTTAAACTCTTAAAGAACCACCTAGATTTAAAAATGTAGATCAGATTTCAAACATATAAATGTCAGATGGTTGGCAAGCACCTGAAATGAAATCTTGTGACCACAAGGGGGTGGTGCAACATTTTACGATGGTTAGAAGTTCTGCACAGGCAGTAACTTTAACAATCATTAAATGACTAGTCATAAATCAAGGACTCAACTCTCCAAACTCTTCTAATTCAGAATTAAACCCCATTAAGTTCCACTGTAATTATTATTTAAGATATTTTCTGTAGTACTGTGCTCATCAGATGTTTTGGATTTTAACTCCCACAATCAGCACATAATGGGATAAAAAATGAGATTCGGGGAGCAGAAATTCAATATTTCTAAAACTGGGAAATGTTTATGGAACTTAAAGTCATCCAGGTAATAGTTGTCCCAAAAGTGCTTTTTCAAGAGGCAACTAGACTTTGTTTGTTCTTTGAAGACATTTCGCTTCTCATCCAAGAAACTTCTTCAGCTCTGACTGGATGGTGGGGGAGGGAAGGATTTATACTCCTTGCAGACAGCTGGCTATTTGCATTATTTTAGGGAGTCATTAAAGGCCACCTGGAGGTTTATCTGAGTCATCAGGGTCACCTGAGTAGCAAATGGGTGTGAAGCCTTCTTGGAACTGTTGAAAGGACTGTGTGGTAGACTGGAGATAGATGATGCCCTATCCCACCCCCTCTGTTGAAAGAGGACTGTTCAGTTTTGACATAGATGGCCTCTTTGACCCCTCTTTCAAACTAGCGATCCTCTCTGTCCAAAATGTGGACTTTGCTATCTTGAAAAGAGTGGCCTTTGTCTTTTAAATGCAGATGGACTGCTAAATCTTGTCCTGATGGGTTTGTTCTCCTATGTTGTGCCATACGTTTATCGTGTGGTTGTTTTGTTTCCCCAATGTACAGATCTGCATATGGCTCACTCCATTGTACTGCATATACCATGTTGCTTAGTTTGTGTCTGGGTGTTTTATCCTTGGGGTGGACAAGCTTCTGCCTTAGTGTATTCTTGGGTTTGAAATGTGCATGTAAATTGTGTAAGCTGAAGATATTCCTACAATGTATGGAATGACAATGTTGCTCCGTTTATTTTTTTCTTTGTTGTCTGTTATGGAGGAGCTCCTGTAGGATCTTTTTTGAGATTTGATGAAGGTCCACTTGGGATAGCCACACATTCTGAGGGCTTCCTTGATGTGTTTTGGTTCTTTTTCTTTCCCACCTTTGGAAATATAACAACCTCATAAACTTCATAAACACATGGCACAAGATAGGAGAACAAACCCATCAGAACTAGATTCAGCAATTGGTATGCATTTAAAAGACAAAGGCCACCCTTTTGAAGACAGCAAAGTCCACATTTTGGACAGAGAGGGCCGCTGGTTTGAAAGAAGGGTCAAAGAGGCCAAAACTGAACAAACTTCTCTCAACAGAGGGGGAGGGATATGACATAATATATCTCCAATCTAAAACACGGTGTTAGGAATGATAGTCACCTAACAGTTGGGTTGGCAATATATAAACCAGGATAGTTATTTAATACTGTTGTATCTTTAAGAGAGTGCTGTAATTGTGATTGGCTGAGGTTCCTCTGACGGCCATAAAATGGATCCAGAAACTTGGTTTGTTTTCTTCCTGCATTCCCTGTTTTGCCGTTTTGCCTGATTGTCATACTGCTTGGATTGCTGTGAGTCTTGCAACTGTTAGCAAACTCCATTTACTGAACTTTGTTTATGATACTTGACTTCGTTTTTGGATTAGCCCTGGACTGATACTAAATGCTTTAACCATGTATGATTTGGACTGTTGGACTTTGTTTACCCACTTACTGGAAGTAAAACCTACCTTTTACCATTCAGTGTATCTGTGTGCTGGTTGTGTGTTATTCATCACCACTCTCACTATGCTTCCCTGAGTGCACTCATTCTCCTAAGAGGTAATACCTCAACACTGGTTATGGGCCTAGACTCAGATAACTGAGAGTTAGTGTGAATATACAGTGCCGTATACAGGCAGCTGTCTACTGTTTAATTGTGGGTTGCTGTCCTGGTAAAGATGGCACAAGACACTTCAGCAAGTCTATAACTCATAACCCGGTTGGATGAAACAAACTGTATTTCCTGGTCGATGAAGTGTTGTCTACTTCTGCGTAGGGAAAGGTTATTGCCTGAAGTTCAGGATCAGAATTTGCATGTTGCAAACACTGAAAAACACCATTTCCTCTGCACTCTCGTAAAACGAGCTTCTTTTTCTGTTTTCATTTCAGCATCGATTTGAACACACACTTATTCTGTGTTTCTATCAACAAAACTGTCTGCCATGTCCCCATTTCTCAGCTTATATTTATGTCACCCTGCCAGTCCAAGAAGAAGCCCCTAGAATGAAGAAAAGCACGGAAATATAGACATGCATGGTCATCTTGGTGATATTATTTGTTTAGCGATGCAAGATACTTTTCATTTCTATTATTATTAATGAATGTGGAAGAATTACTAGATTTCTCCTGGTATTGAGAGTGCTGGGTGAGAAAAACATCAGGTAAATAATATGGAACCTCCAAATGTTGAAAACAAAGTAGAAGAAATATGGATTGTTTTCTTAGTTGCCCTTTTGTATCTGCCAATGCAATTTAATCTCATATAATCCAGAATCCACTGCAATAGCTATTAAGTTTATTTTCATGACCATTGCAAAACAAAGGTCAAGTTTAAAAAGCAGAAACAAAGCAATTCAATGAAAAGTATTGAGAAACTTTATTTATGATACATCCAAGACCCAGAAGCAGAAAACAAACATGTTGCTTGCAATGCTTTTTTATATTCATTAGGAAACATGCCAAAAGTTAAGCTGAGGCAAAAAGGTTCTCCAGCATTCTGTTTCATTCACAAATTATGTTAGGTTTTCTATGCCTGAAGCCTGTGAAGTCCATCTCAGATCTATCTTGCCTCTCCATCCTTCTTCCCTTGTTGAAGGCAGATTTTAGGATTTTGTGTTTTCTGTTCATGATATGCTTTGAACCAGATTTCTCCTGCAACCTTCAAGGAACTAAAAATAACAGAAAGTAAGATTCTCTTCATTGCCATGAGAGTTAAGTCCTATTTAGAAAAAGCATTCCTCTGATTCACGCAGAGAACTAAACTCAAGTGTATTAAATCAAGGATAGAGAGAGCAGCACAAAAATCTCTCAGTGAGTGATATTTCTCCTTCTAGGTATTTGACATATCTTGATAGTTATCTCTAGCTTGCATTGATGCTTTATGGATTTATAGCATTATCACAAAGTAGTACTTTATCTAAGCACACAAATTGCAAGGACATGGTGGTAGGGAGAGGATAGAGTCTGCCTATTTTCAGACCTGGACATTTTCATGCTAGCAATATGGAAATAGTTTTCTATTGTTTTCATGAGCTGTAAGCCATAATCATCTCAATTATGACACATCACAGCTTGAACTATCTTGCTTTGCATGTGACGAGTCTATCTCATATATTGGTTTCATCTTTTAAGTTGCATTACTGAAATAAATGAATTTTTGCACGATATTCTAATTTTTCGAATTTCACCTGTACATCTAAAATCTTTGTTCTCATCAAAAGTTTAATACTTTGCACACCAGATCTCTTTTGAAGCCTCTACCCAATGGACTTAATGTTCAATTGACATATTCACACATATATAAGTAAGTCTATATCACTGTATATTCTCCTTTCCCATGTCCTGAAGAGCAAAACCATGCAGATCCTTCATTTGATTTGCTGTTTGGCTAACCTTTATATATTGTATGTTTCTTAGATCCCCAACCCCTCCTCTGACTTGATATCTTTGCAATCTGATACTTACTGCACAATGTCAGTTAAGCCAGTGAAGAGAGGTTTTGACTGATATTCAATACCATGTTTGGCACACATAGATTTCACCAAAGGAGCCACTTTCCAAAAGTTGTGCCGGGGCATCGTAGGGAAGAGACTATAGGCAGAAAGGAAGGCAAAGAAGTTGTGATCCTTTACTATCTTTTTGTCTTATTCGAACTATGAATCAATTTCTCACTGGTATCTGTCTTATTGCCCTAAATCAGTACTCACTGGTGCTCAATTTGAAAATTCAGGTGCCCTGTTACCCAATCATTGAAAAAAGATTGATTCACATTGCATGTTGCCTGAAGCTGGGAGAAGAGAGAAAGACAAGTTTTAGTCCAGACATACTGTGAATGAAGGAAGAACAATTTGCAAGCAAATGCCCATGATTTATATTCATGTATGTTTGTATATATGTATTGGTATATAACTAGTATTTCTAGATAAATATGTTGAATTGTGGAAAGCTTAAATTATATTACCTTAATAGTAAAATTTAAATACTGATTTGGCATCAACTCTGATAGTTACCACTGTACAATTCTGAAAACATGGGGAATTAAAATTAAATTCTTGTAATATGTTTATTTTTCATTTTGTGAAACATTTCTTTTCAACAGTTACATTCAAATCTTCCCCTGACTTATTCCAGATTGCACCAAGTTGTCTGTTATGATTTGAACTCACAGGCCTCCTTTTTCTAAAAAGAATATCCTGATCTGGATGAAAACCTGATGCTGGGAATGGAAAAGAATGAACTGATTCCTACACTGGCCAGTTTCTCTTTCAGTTAGTGCTATTATCTTAAAATGAGGCCAAAGAATATTTGTTCCACTCATCTCATTTCCATTTTTATAAAGTCCAAACAAAAGCGAGGGCACTCATAATCTGTAAAGAAATGGCATGGTATTTCTAAACACCCTTCAAACTTTTCTATGATAGGAAAAGCACTGTAAAAGAAATAATACGTAAAAATAACTTCCAAAAAGGAATTCAGTTTTCACATATGCAAATTATAGTTGATGCTGTGGTAATTGGATTATTATGGATTTGTGAATTATTGTCATATAATAAAGTTACACAGACAAGCTAACGTTTAATCATGTATAGCCATCAATTTTATCTTTGAGATGTCTCTCACCTGTGTAGAGAACCAATCCATGTTTTTATCATGATCAATGTGCATAGGAATATGACTCATCTGCGATATCCATGTAAATAGGATACTCTCAAGAACACTGAGACACAGAAATGAGGCAGTCAGGAAGAGAAACTATATTTACACAATTAAGCCATTAAATAGAATAGTGGGGAAAATGGGTTTGTTTGTTAGGCTTAGAATGCAAGTCTTTCACTAGACTTAATGATGCCTTTCTATGGAAACCAATACCTGTCTAACCCCCCAGTGACAATGAGTCAGATCCAAACCCAATATCAGGAGCCCCAATCTTTCTGAGTCAATGGACATACTTGGAAGGTTGACCAGAATCCATGGAAACTGATCCAGAATGGAAACTACAAAGTGGCTTGGATAGATGTATAATAGCAAATGGGTGACCTTCTCAGAGCAAGACAAATTGGTGAGGTTGTGCTTGCTAATCTCTCTAGCCCCTCATGGTGCTCTTTATCATTTTTAAATGACTGTATAAACTCAACTTAAAGAAATAAAAGAGAATAGAAAGAATAAAAAGTGCAAGAAAAGTAAGAATATAATAAAGAGAAAAGAAATATATGAAGAGGTTACTTTGAATCTTCATCACAAAGTATAAAAAAAATTAATAACTCTTCACCCTTTGTAAAATTACAAACATTTATCTCTTCATCCCATATCATCAATAAATAAATCGATGAAACATTGTCCTTTTCAGTCCTGTGTCAGCAGAAAGTACAAAAAGGATAACTTATTGCATAACTTATCTTATTTTAGCATTGATCAAATAAACCAATTTTATATTCCTTCATTTTACTTAATCTTTAGCTCAGAATTCCCCAACCTTTCAAGCATTGTGGGGTGGCAGAGGGACGGAGAGAGGGATGGTTCTGCACAAGTAGCCAGCAAGCTCATGCACATGCTCATCCATTGCTCACACAAGTGTGCCCATACTTCCACGGCCCAGTTCCAAACAGCTCAAGCCTGGATGTGGACTCCTGATTTACCTCATTCAAATATTGCCATACGTTTTTATTCTCTCTTTGTTTCTTTTTCTTTTTCCCTATCACACAAAATTCTTCAAGGCTTTAACAAAGCTCTTCTTAAATTCCAGCTGGAATTTTTATTTATCTGCTTATCCAGTTCATTCTCTTGATTTGTCATTTGTATTTCATTTCTAAATTTTGAAATGCCAGCCAGTTTCTTTTGAAGATCCAGTGAAACTTCCTTTTTTAAATTAATCTCTTAGCCTATCAGCTGTAAATCC
Source organism: Laticauda laticaudata (assembly GCA_004320025.1). Lineage (NCBI taxonomy): Eukaryota > Metazoa > Chordata > Lepidosauria > Squamata > Elapidae > Laticauda > Laticauda laticaudata. The sequence goes on along the minus strand of BHFT01042015.1, from coordinate 8,670 downwards.
AGTTTCAATACTATCTCCATCTTGTCTATCCATTAAAGCATCATCATTACTGATATTATTGATACTATAGTTACTATTTTCAGATTCGGTTCTTCAAAAGTCTCCTTCAGTGTTTTTATTTTCATAACATTTTTTACTGTCTAGCAGGCCTGTGTATCTTTCCTCTACTGAAAATCTTTAGTGCCTCTTGTGTCCAGATTTGGAAATCATGAAATTATTTATGTATGTTATGTTCTGTAAAACCAAAGCAGGATCTAGTTCCCATAAGAAGCTGTTTGTACTTATTTTATAATTAATTCCAAAATATCAGTGTAAAAGTTATAATATTCCAGTTTTATCTGGACCTTTAACCCATCTGTAACTTTCTAAATCAAAATCATTTTTAACTTTTGGCTGATTATTTCAGATTCTTTAAATTCTTAAACTTATAATTAAATATTTTTTCTGTTCAGGATGAAAGCGAATATCTAGCATTTTCAAACTTGTAATTCTAATAGCTTAGCATTAGTTAATCAATAATTTCTGAAAGCAGTTAGAAAATGTTGATTGCAAACTTAGTATCCTTTGAAAATCTCTGCTGCTATTGGGAGAAAGTTGGCTAGTCCCATTGTCTCCCTGTATTCAAACCAGGGGTGGGATTCTACCAGTTTGCACCTATTCGCTAGAACCAGTTGTTAACATTATAAGCAGTTCGGAGAACCGGTTGTTTAAAGAAATTCCTGGCCTAATCCTGTAAGGAAGGCAGGAAGGAAATATTCTGGTGTTGCTTACAGAAACTGCCTCTCTGTTAACCCTTATTACATTCTTGGCAGGACTAGATTTCTTGTCTCAGAAAGTTCTCTGGAGTTTTTGTCCCCTTCTTTGCTGGTACTTTGCTTGTGTGGAGTGACCATTCAAAGTTACAATGGCACTGAAAAAAAGTGACTTATGACCATTTTTCACACTTATGACTGTTGCAGCATCCCCACAGTCATGAGAAGCCAGGCAAGGAGATACGTGCCTCGATTTGAGTGATGTTGAGTTGGCCACACCCAGCCAATAACATGACCATCAAGCCACATTCACCAACTTAGCCACACCCACAGAACCAGTTGTTAAAAAATTTGAATCCCACCCCTGACTCAAACCTGTAGAAAACCACTGTCCTGTGAGGCAGGCAATTCAATATGGAACTTAGAACTGAGGACTGGTTCACTTCATGGAGTTACATCGAAGTGGCACTTTATCTACGATTCAGTCAAAATGAAGAACCTCTTTGATGCTTTGCAACTGATTTGTGAATCAATGTGGTCATTGATTCATATATGCTGTAGTCACTAAGTGATGAATGCATGTGCACCAGCCCTCAACAGGAAGAAAATGAGTATGGGTGTCCTGAAAATGAGGAGGACTTTTTGGAGTAAGTTCAGACAACCTTCCTCAGCCTGGGCACTCAACTCAACTGCCAGAATTCCCCAGCCAACAAAAGCATTACTGTCAATGGTACAGTTGAAGCCCGCACATAGGGAAGTGGGCAATTTTGGGAAAGGATAATCTAGAGAATAGTCAGGGTCTGTGAAGAAATGGTGAAACATAAATAAAAAAGTACATATAATGAACAGTACTTTAAAAGAAAGAGGTATCCCAAAACACCCTTGAATCCCAGTATGGGGTTGAAGGCAATAAAGAATCTGATAAAATATGCCACAGTCCATGCTATTTCCTGCAGAAGAGAAGAAAAGGAATGGATATTAGAATAGCATCTTTCCCTGCTCCAAGTAGACACCCTACATGGAATCTTACTGAGAACCAGATGTATATCTTCTGGAAACTCTGCTCTATTTACTATCCATTTTGACAAAACCATTTTTTACCCTGGTAGCATTTTTAATGGATTGACAGATTTAACTGATTGAAAAGAGTCACAGAAAAATTTACTAAATAAGTCTGAGAATTGTTTTTTAAAAACTACAATGTTTTGAGCTCACATCATTCTAGAAAGTGATGGAGGAGAGAAGTTTCTTTGCACATTGTTACAAGTTTTTTTTTAATTAACCAGGGAAGACAAGCTTTTTATATGGTGATTATCAATACAAGATATCATGTGTGCTTGTAAGCACCAGTGTTGATGTGTATGTGGATCTGTTTGAGCTCATAAAAAACATCGTTTTCAGTAACTGACATGTTTATATGATATCAGGTGAGAAGAATGTAGAGATTTTGTTAGTTTTGATTATCCCACAAAATTTCAGCCACTTTTAATTAGAGTGCTTGACAGTAGTATATGGCAGATCCCCACTTTAAATAAGGCTGAAAAGGTCTCTTTTGCCATCTTCTTTATTAGAAAAACATAAGTCCAACCCCATTTCCAATCCCTAGATCTTTTTTAAAAAAGAAAGATGAACCATAACTTTATAGTTGTATTAAGCTACCACAAATCATTTCTGAATCAAAGCCCTCAAAATCACAACTTGAGAAAACTGGATTGTAACTCTTGTACATTCTTATTTCAACCAATGCCATTGTCCAATTTCCCCATCATGCCTTCTACATGTTTGTTTTCCCAGACTAAATTTGAATGCCTCCTTCATAAAAGGCTTTTTGATAACCAGCAATAGTTCATCTGGAAGCACTTTAGATTTGGTGTGGATTGACTTTCCTATTAACAATATCCCTATACCAATTTTTATATGTGCCTAAAATGGTCTAGACTTTTCATGCCCTCTTAAGGAAATAAAATTCTAAACCTAGAAACATATCATGGGGGGAGGAGAATTTCAGTAGTTTAATATTTGCTATGGATAATTTGTGTACTCACCCTCCAGAGTTTGCGTTGGAGAATAAAGTACAATGAGTAAACTTGAAAAGTTGGCACTACAATCAGTGGCAATGCTGTAGAAGGAAACAAGATGCATATAGCCATTAACTGTCCTTTCTAAACATAAAGAAAGCATTAACCACACTCCTCAAATGTTTTGTATTTAACATTTTATTTAATAATTATAACTGTACTTGAGAATCTCATCATCAAAAATAAGTCAACCCCAAAACTTCATCCATGGCAGACACTGCCTGAATTGTGCAACTATTTGTGTTGGCTCTGTTAGAACCAATTGACTAAAATACACTTGAATGAGCTAAAGGAAGCTCTGTTATTCCTGGTGAAAAGTGGACAATACTATCTTAATCTATTCAGGTATATTTAGAAGAAAGCCCTGGTAAATCCAGTGAGACCAGCTTTCAAGTGTTTATTCATTTATAAGAGACATCTCGTAAAATTGCCCATTTTGTAAAACACAATTCTGGGTGATTTACAACAATATAAAACCTAAAACTAGAGATAGGCAAGCTACACGTATATACAAAGAGACCAAACCCCACTACCTGCTAGCACCAATGATGCTACCAAATTGGGTAATGAAATGTCTGCCAATAAACTACCAACTTCAGGGAGCACCAAGAATCTCACAGTTCCACCCTGAGCTCCAAATATTCTCTTCTATTGGAATCACCCAAATAAAAGACATTTTTCCTTCAAAAGTAGGGAGGGGTTAATAGTCCAGGCAGTGGAAAAGAAGCATAGAGACACAACCAGGAAACTTGCAAGTACTCTACTTGCTGGCCAAAAATAGAGAAGAAAGGGAGAAGAAATTCCAGAGAGAAGAATTAAGGGAGAACAATTTGTAACAGTTTGTAACAGTTTGCAAGAAGAAAATATTATTATATAAGAGTACCACAGAACATGGTATTGTAATAGAGTATAATAATTGTAATCATTATAATAACTGTAATGAATGTAGCAATACAGAAATAGCAATAGAAACAAAATATAAAGTAGAGGCAATAGAAAACACATTTAAACTTGTAAGTTTCATATTCAGCTTTTATATCTTGGATTTCTTTCAAGATAAAATATCTACCTAACCCTTATAGGAAGATTTTTTTTAAAAAAAAAAAACTTGTTCAGAATCCTTATTCTCTGCGATGTTCTGCAGTTGCTGCCAGTGCTCCTGTTCTTCCCTCCTCTTCTTTATCTTATGATTAATAACAGAGTTGTTTTTAATCTGCACTGTCCTGGGCATTATGTAGAATGCATATGTAATCTGTACATGAGCTCATGGTAGAAAAGATAAGAGTCCAAAGATGATCCAGAGCTTTTCTGTGGAAGCTGTTGTTTTTTCACACACGAAAAAGGTCATTTGCACTTAACAGGAGGAAGGGGAAAAAATAAGATACTCACTGAAGAAAAAATACTTGTGCTGATAGTTATAAGGCATGTGTTTCTTTTTCTGCAAACCCAACTGTAAAAGAAATTAAGTCATGGAAAAAAACAAATAACTTTCACAAGGAATTATAATTTAAGGCTTCATTCTATAACATCCTTTTCATCTTCTTCATGAAATAAATACTCAGGCAGGAAAAAAAGCACCAAAAAAGGTGAGATCTACACAGCTGTTACAATAATAGACTGTAATTGTGGTAGTTAAAGTAGATTATAGTCTTTATTTTCAAAGTTTCAGATGAAGAAACACATGGCAGGGTGAGATAGCTTTTCAACTAAATCCTGCAATATAAATACGGAAAGAGCATTCTTAAACTTAGATATATATATTTTTCGCCAGGATAGCAGAAACACTAGATAAACTGTTACTAGATAAATGTTTCCTCATATGATTTGATTGCTTATTGTACCCCATGACTATTATTAAATGTTGTACCTGATGATTCTTGACTCTTGATGAATGTATCTTTTCTTTTATGTACACTGAGAGCATTTTCAACAAGACAAATTCCTTGTGTGTCCAATCACACTTGGCCAATAAAGAATTCTATTCTATTCTATTATACTAGCATTTCCATTAGCTGAAAGCTCTAAAGGAAAGCATTCTGGGACCTGGACTTGGATCTGCTGGGTTCAAAGTGCTCCATTGTCCCAATATCAGCTCTTCAGCCACAACATCCTATAGCTGCCACAATTAATGTCCTGACTGGTCTAAGTAGGGGTGAATTAACAACAAAAAGGGAATCCAGAATCTCAGCTAAAGAGGCAGCTTCTTCATTTTGAGATTTTTACTGACTGCCACATCCTCAACCATCACAGATAAAAACATTTTCTATTTCTGCTTGTGAGGCATAAGTAATTCTATATTTTCTTTGTTTTAAGCCAAGGCAGAATATGCTTATCAAATCAGAAACAATCCACTGAGATAATTCACATGATAGCCAGCCCAGTTCATAACATTAACAAGAGAAGGAGCCAACAGGAACAAACAAATAGATGCTTAAACTCCATATCACCTTCCATCTTCTATCCTATCTTTGCTGCCAGGGTTTTTGGACAGGCAGACAATCTGTTACTTTGCCTCCCTAACACACCTTCTCAGGATTACACTCATGGCCATAAAAAATTGCTGCTTTCCTCATAATGCTTTTGTACATGATTGTTAAGTCAATCCAGTGAGATAATTTACCCAGTCGTCCAATTCATAATATTTATCTATAGCTATGAGCTACAACAGGAGAATCAGTTTGGTATAGCAGTTAAGGCTAGAAACTGCAAGATTGTAGTTCTAGACTCTCCCTGAACAAAGCCAACTGGGTGACCTTGACCTTACCCTTCGAAAGGAGGGGTCCCTATAGGGAAATACACTTCTGTTGTGACCACCTTGGGTGAACATTTTGTCCAGCCCTACTAATCTGCTATCTCTATGAGATCTGTTTTATCAAACACTGCTAATGAACATAAATAATAAATCTAGAAGTATTATACTATGTTCAATGCTTAACATTGACAATCATGTGCCTTAACAATTTCTGTTCTGAACACTGATCTGAAAGGGGAGTGGCCAGACCAACTCTGTTGTCATCTAAGCAGTTACTTCTTACCTCCAAAGAAAGAGGTTCCCCTAATGACAAAATAATGGGATGAAATGAAACATCTGGGTCCTTCTGGAAACAGTTGGGTTTAGCATGATGCTGGGAATGGTGCAAAGACCACCAATTAGCTGAAAGTCCCTGTAGAAGAAGAGTGAAAGAAAACATTCAGGTTTTTTTAAAAGATTGCTTGACTATTTACTACAACAGTATTCTGCTTGGAAGAGGTAATATAGAGGAGATTCCATTGAACCTTTGGATCAGATTCATAAAATAAGTTTGAAGTATTGAATCAGCTGACTCTAAATTATCTTGGAGATGTTTAAAACAGTTTGAAGATTAAGTGCACTTTTCTAGCTTTGAAGCATCTCAAGTATTCATTGCATACATGGACAAAACTGGGGGGAATTTGAGTATTGTAATGACTTCTCTGATACTAACATGAGTAGGTGGCAAATGAGTTTTATCACCTTTCAAAACCCTGCCTGTCAAAGAAAGAGGTGCTGCTCTGCTATTTGTGTATTTCAAAAGATTCACCTGGGGAGAAACATAAAACAAAGTACAGACCTAACTTTATTCTGCTTGGTCTCTCTTTTAATGAGTCTTTGCTTTTTCGTGCCTCCAACCCATTTTATTCTTGTTTTTCTTTGACTCATCTGTAGTACAGTCCCTGTTAGCTTTGGGTCCAGTATTTTCTTTCGTCACTGGCATTTAATCAGGCTTATTGATCAGGGAATTTTATCGATGGAATTTAATCAGGCTTAAAGTTGTACCAAAAGCAGGTGAAAAATAACACCTGGTATGCTCATCTAATTTCACTGATAATATTGATACAAAGATTTAATACCAGTGTTAAGAAATAGTTTATAGCAAAGTGATACCATTTAACAATGATCAAGCAGGGTGAAAAAAATTAGGCATGCAACAGATAATATAGGATTCATTGTAGATATAATAGACTTATAAAGATCAACTTGTAATCTCATTATTAGATGCTGAAAACTTTTGATAAAATACACAAACAATACATATTTATTATATTAATAGATTTGAAAATCCCTTGGAATTCATAAAATGGATTAAGAATTTTATATCTACTTCTAAAATAAATTTTAATGATGTTTCCCCCCCCCACACTTTTTGACTATTTAGAGAAACTAGACACAGATATCAAGTTTCACCCTTGCTTTTTAATATCTACATTAATTAATACTTCAATCAATATTTAACAATGTAATTATTGGTTTGTGCTGTTAGACAACCTAGAAATATCTATGGAGTACGACATAACTCAGCTGAATACAAATGCCCATATTCTTTTATTTCTAAATCTCATACTATTATTTTACTATAGATGCAAAATAACAGAATATTCTATGAATTCCAAATCTGGCTTGATGCTAATAAGTAAAAATTGGGTTAGCCATTCACTAAATATCAATTCCATATTTGCACTGAATCCACTATCTATTTAGCATATGTATATACCAAAGGATACAACTTGTAATTTAAATAAAATTGTGGGAGGGGTGTTTCTTCAGTTATCAATAAATGCGGATCAACTGTCAGGATTCTGGTAGTTACCCCCATTTAAATCATGAGTCTTGAGCCAAACTTCCAAAACTTCAAAAGGATTTATTGGGAGTTAACAGGCAGGCACTGTCTAGGTGTAGCCGACTCTGAAACACATAATTCATTGTCGCCCTTGACCCTAGTTTTCCCCCACCCCCTGGATGTATCATAATTCATATTCTCCAATGGGACATATCCATAGCCAACAGTCATCAATCATGCTCTCCAGTTAGAATTTTGTGCAGCAGAAACTTCAATCACCTAGTTACTATCTTTGAAAACATTTATGAAATACAGTTTTGGTTTTGCAAGCTGTTGCAATGCTCCTCCTTCCCTTTGTGTTGGCAACTCTAAAAAGACCATAGAAATATTTTATGAGTTGACATAAACCTTACCCTTTAGAGAAAAGGTGAATGCTCTCAAAATGTATGTTATTACCAAACAAATTTATATTCTGAGAGGAATTCCAGTTTTAAAATCTGGAAAATATTTTCAGAAAATAAATTCCTTCTTCACATTTCTATGGATTTCTGAGAATATCTTTACAGAAAATCCTATTTGTAATTAATGAAGGTAGGATTCAGTTTTTAGAATCTGGAACTATTGTCAAGTACTAAATATTGAAAGCTAATAATTGGGGTCACTTTTCCAATTTTGGCATCCTTAGAATATACATATACAGCACCTTTGGTTGGATGGACAGTATAAGGATCTAAATATACAAAACTCTGTTACATCTGAAAACAATTACATTATTTAGAAACTTATGGAATGTCTGCTTTTAAAACACCAACTGTTTTTCCCATGCCAAATTGACCTTATGGTCTATGCTAAATTGGCACTGGACAAAAGTTAATTAAATTCAAGGACAGCTGGACTTGGACTGCTTGTGGGAATTTAACTATTCCAGGATGATTCCTCTCTTGGCTCTCCCCCCCCCCCCACTTTGATTCTCCTTCTCACACAGAAACATTCTTCAGTCTTTTTNCCCCCCCCCCCCAACTTTGATTCTCCTTCTCACACAGAAACATTCTTCAGTCTTTTTTTTAAAGTCACAATAGCATATAACCTGCTTTTTCTAGTTAAATTTGACTAAAGTGTTTTCTGTTTTACTTCAGTATGACTGCTCTGTAGACTCTTTGTTGGATAACTAAAGGCCGTGTCACACTACACCAACGGATGCAAAGAGAATGTAAAACGGACAAAAAAGCTTGCCATCCATTCAAAAATGCGATGTACTCACTG